>JAOYSI010074041.1:0-19075 GCA_025775065.1 Hiodon alosoides | reverse complement strand
ACACACACACACACACACACACACACACACACACACACACACACACACACACCCACACACACACACACACACACACAGACACACACACAGACACACACACTCACAAACACACACACACACGTTCATTTGGGGGCTCAGCAGCCTTAAGGTCCTGTGCGAGCCGTTGCCTGTCATGATGCATGTCCCCAATTAGACAACCAAACAGCAGCGGTGACCCTTGGCGTCCCGGGTTGCGAGTGTTCACCCGAACACCAGTAGTTCACCCGTGTTTACGCCAGGCCTCTCTTACTGATGACTGATGGGACGCATTGTTTGGCCTTCTGAGCTATAATTGGCTCTGTTGTATAGGTTAAGGCCCGGAATATATTCAGCAGATCACAAACATGCCACAAACTGCCCTGGGGTCAATAACACGCTATCAATCTGGAGCCCTCAGGAGGTCCTGGGGGGCAGTTTTGCGAGAGTGCCGGCCTGTCGCGCAACGTTAGAAACGTTCGAAACCTACCGTCGCTTCATTGCACCTCCATACACCGGCTCGGTGAACTTTTCTGTTTTCCTTGACTCGCTGAGTGAGGTGCTGGAGATGGCGTCAGACACAGCACTGCACAGTCTGCCAATACCTGCCCTGGTGTGAGCCAATAGCGCATTTGAGTTGAATATTGCTAACTATGCTAAGATGCCTTTGGTAATGTTAAAACAGAACCTAATCTTAAGTGATACCTTGAAGGTATTGATATGGGAGTTTTGTTTTGTTTCTGTGGAAAAAAGTGTAAGACAATATAATATAAGATAATTTAGTGAACAACTCTCTGTGCTGGCAGCCATGGCTGTAATTGAGGTTTTTTCCCAGCCAATAATATTGGCAGTCAAAAGGTTAAAAATACCTTTTCTATTGTGCTAATTCATTCTCCCTAACAAACTACACTGTAACTGTGAAATGTATAGGTGAACTGCAACCATCTGTAACCATTGCAAATCAATAACAGTCTTGCTACCACCTCTCTTTGAAACAAATTGACTTTTGCTGGGAAATATCATTTAAAAAATTATATTTAAAACGCTTTTGTGTGCATTGAATGTTGTGTTTGTGATAGATTTTAATTAGTTTAAATGTGCGATAAATAAACATCTCTGAGACGAGTGAATGTAAAGGCATTCTGACACTTGAAGCAACAGTATTTATGATAACAGAGAGAGAAGACAATTTGAGTTAATGCTTTTTATGGTAGCACTGAACGGCTATTTTATATTCTTGTCCAGGTGTGATTGATTATCGGCACGAATAAAACAAATTCTTGTGTGATGGGAACAACTTTTAATCAAAATGCAACCTTTTAAAATGATGTTTGTCTATCTTAAATTAACTTACTGTGCAACGATGCTCAACAATTATTTATGCTTACATGACGCAAAACTTTAGAGGAGATGGTGAACTGCAAACCTTCCCAAATATATTTTTAAAAATGAACTAAATTAACTTTTGTCTTTTACATGCAGTAACAGAATAAGACAGTTTCGTGTGATTGAATGACATTTTAAAAAGTGGTCACATGGTTTCCAGGAGAAAAGCACAGCTATGGGAATTGTTATGAACGCTCTGGACCATCACGGACGTTATGGACATTATGGTCTTTCCCTTATGAGAACACCTTGCCCACAACGAGTGTGCGTCTAACGACCTGTCCTCTGCCATGGGAATGACCGGCGGTTTTCAAGAGCGGTTCAGAGTAAGAGCCCTTCTGTGACTCCGTCGCCATTTTCGGGAAGGTGGGCCCTGTAAAGGCCATTCTCTTTCATTCCCATCCCATAGTGTGAGATAAAAAGTGTGTTAACACACATCTGCCTGCAGTTTGACAGGTCTCCATCTCTGCCATTTCCTCCCCTTCCCTACAGGAGAACTTGGCATGGCGAACACCCGTTCAGCCTCCAGGCCTACACTGCCCTGACGTGCCTCTCAGTTTCGACCGAAGAACAGCGTCGTCGCTTTGAGTTGGAGAATACATTTAGGAATCAATCCCCCATATTTTCCTAGGAGCCAAGGTAAATACGCATGCTGACACAAAAATATACAAACACTTCATCTTTAAACTATTAAAGGGTTAAAGTCACAGAGAGCTCCAGGGTGTTTACATGAAATTCAGTCGTTTATACCACAATAATACATTGTCCAATTGACCGTACAAATATTTGGAATGTTTGAGTGCTGATTTTTGGCAGTGCTTCCTTAGCCTCAAATAAGCATGGAAACCGCAAGACGTAGAATGATTTTAAAAAAAATTCTTCGGGAAAGACAAGTGTTAAAATACTTTGCTGTATAATATCTTATCCAACGCGAGGAAGTGGTCATTGATATGGCACCAATGATCATCCATCACGTTGTCTCGGTACATAAGGGACCAAGCTCTACTGTCTCATCAAAACAGGTCCATTTTCCTCCACCTATCAACATTTCCCATGAAAGTACACCTTCTCGTTGGGCTGTATCAACCGCAAGCGAGTGATATCTCTGTTCATTTAACATCTCATCCAAAGCCGCACCACATGGCCTGGCATCTCCTACTTAAATATTTTAATATTAAAACTTAAGCAATATACCCCCACTGGCGGCTCATTGAGTATAAACTTACAACCTGCAGGGTTATAAGTTTGTCAACAGCCACGTGACTCTGCGACATCTTCTCCCTGTTGGTTCTTTGTCTTCTCCCTAGCGGGACGTTGAAAGAGGCGACCCAGTATCTCAACCCGTGAGAAGAAAGGCCTTTATCTGCGTTTTTTAGACATCTTGAGCCAATACAGCTCACAGCACCTTGGTGGTCCTTCTGCTTTATCAGGGACTGCGGTGCAACTCGAAAAACCCTCCCGTGTCTCCGCAATTAGACAAACTATGGTTTTGAAGTGTTTTGATTCATATATTGTTCCATAAAACTATTTACAAATTCACCTTTCCTGTACAAAAGCCAAAAGTACTGACGATAAATGAAATTTATCGGCAGGTTGTGTTGGGGGTTTGTGGGCTGTGCGGGTGTCGCCTGTGTATCCACGCTCAGGCACAGGCTGTCTCTATCTCTCACTGTCTCTCTGTGTTAGAGAGAAAAGAGCTTCATAAGGAACACTGAGCAGCAGTGCGACCGGTGACCCCTCTCCTCTGAGGAACACCCCCGTGGGCGAAGCCTGGGGGCCTGGGGGCCCGAGGTGTGGGACACCGATACAGAATTTTTAATCATTCTTTTTCAAAGAGAGATCCTAGCTGACAAATGGTCGATAACACCACGTAATAGATGATCTTAACCATACGGGAGATGATCCAACAACCAACTGAGACAGGAAGGATGAATTCATAGACTTGGTCGGGGGTGTAATGACATGGCAGAGTGAAAATTACAAATTTAACCATATGGAAAAAATCTAAAATATATTTTCTAAACTTCAATTGATGCTTGATACACAATGTAGGCCTGCAGATGCAGACAGACATACACGCATGCATTCCGTTTGATTATGTCCTTCTGAATCTACTGATCCGTTTCCAGATTCATGTCATATGTATATCATATAAAATATAACATATTGAATGCACGAGGGAAAAGAAAGCACATATTTCATAATATAATATAACGTTATTTTAAGTTTTGTCTAGCAGTCATACTTAAGACTAAATTGAAAAGGCCGTCACAAAAAACCTACGTAGGAAACGATATAGGAAAGACGCACGTTATTTCTAATATTCCAGTGAGACACACAGCCCCACCCACAGGTAGACCAGCAATCAGCCCTGGAGACACGCCCACTTCTTGGGTCAAATATTCACTCTTGGGTGAGGCTCCATTAACAAGACCACGCGTGTACGTGATTGTAGACTCTTCAGGGTAGTTTTTTTGACAGCTGAAAATTCTAAGCAAAGGCTTTTTTTGGTTTTTCTTATTCGCTTGAAAAAAGTTTTTTTTTTGTTGCTTTAAAAGGTTGAATGTTCTGTACCTGCAAGGTTGTTTTTGTGTTTTTTGACGAGAATTTTCACAACTCTAGTGCTTTAAACTGGCACTCTTTTCCCCTGTGACTGATCCCTCCTTGGCTGAGTCTGTTTCCCAGACAAAAGTTTTCACAGACGTATGCCTGCGACCTCGTAGTTCTCGTATTTCCTCATATTTCTTACACGCGTATAACTGTCAAGAGATGTCAAATACTGATTGGATTCAGTGAACAGCTCTACCAGCCGTAATGAATTAAGTTGTCGGTTGGCGCAAGGACTGTATCCCTGGGACTAAGACTGAGCCTCTGCTTCCCTCTGCCTTTTAAGACTTTTAAACGCGACAAAAACCACATTTAAAAATCCACCACTGTTCCTGAAAACTGTAAAGAATATGTCAGTTACGGGCTTAAATCACAGTAAGTAACAAAACTACGATGAGCCCTAATCTAGCTGGAACATGGTTCTAAGGGAAACCAGCTATGATCCAACTCTCGTTAGGCAACTAGCCCCTAAACTGACAGTTTAGGGGCTATATACAAGCAGTCAACACAGCTATGGAGTTCAGTACAGTGTGCTGATGCTCCGGCTAATTCTAATCACGCAGCCCACCGGTATTTTGCCCCAGTGTTTTTTTGCTGGGACAAATTTGAGACCTCAGATTTGAACCGCATCCCCTTTATTTTAGAGCACAACAGAATCAGCATCCAAAGCCCCGCGGGTCACTCAGTACCGCTGCACGTCACACGGATCAGAATCTCTCGATCACATGAGATCACCGCAGCGAAAAAAACGCCCCAATGCTGCAGCAGTCCATTCCCCTGAGCTGCGACCCCATTATCACGGCATTACAAAACGTATTACGCCCTAATAAGGGTGGGGTGGGGGTGGGGGGGATTAAGTGCGTCGTAAACACGTTCCGAGACCTCTTTCGCACTCCTTGCCCCATGCCAGGGGAGCCCTGGGAGGTTCCAGTCACTCACTCTGCATGTGTACTTTAGCCCAGCGTGGCCCAAGGGCACTCTCGGGTGGTAGAATAATGAAGGGACGACCGTGTGGTCTGAAGGCTAGAGCTGATGATTTAGGGGCTGTTGATCCCGGGCAGAGGGCCCAGGCTGCGCAGCCACTGCCTCAGCTGAGGATTCTGGGTACGTCACTTTGCTTTAAGAGGAAAAAACTTGCTTGTGTGCTGGGCCCACTGAAGTGGATTCCGAAAAGAACATTACCGGGAATCGCTACTGGAATCAGACAGGTTATGGGGTTTTTTTTACAACAGATGGCAATTCCTTGCTAAACGGTCACAACTGCATTTTTTAAGGGAAAGCCGTAGGATCAAAAGAGGGGAGGACTGAGTTGAGGAGGGAGGAGATTTCAGCTGACGGATGAGCGGTGTGTGTCAGATTGTAGAGAGACTGGTGATGCCACTCACCGGTAAATTCTCCAAACCTATGTCTCAGAATTTCTGTCTCACAAGGTATTATATGTGCGATTCACAATAACAATAAAATCTGCAGTAGTTCATGCTATAATAGAAAGCTTTTTAAAAAATCAAATAGTAATGCTGCTTCTATTTTACAGAAGAAATTCCCTATCCCTGAACACTGCTGGTTGCTGCTGTGAAAAATTGCATAATATTGGTTCCCATTTCTGTTTTGTACCTGTTTTGATTTTTGTTTCTCAACAAGGTTTTTTAAAATGATGAAAAATTAGAGGAATAGGCCTCTGGCAGTTCAGAATGACTAATCTTGCTGTAGTTTCTCTTATAATCATTGAACCATATATCTTCATAATTGTCGCCATCAAAACCAAAACAATCCAGCTTCTGATAGTGATTGTGATTCTTTAAATCTCTCTATCTGATTAAATGTTCTTGGTAGTGGACTTGCCTATGCAAAGCATCAATACCCTCTTCTCACATTTTGGAGGGCTTTTCAGAACAGTCATTATAAACACTGGTGCAATCAACGCCTTTATCCGCTGAGTCCTTGTGTAAGAAGGTAAATATTGGGGTCATCGGACGGACAGCTAACAGCCTCAGCTGACCCAGCAGGACAGTGTCACAGTGGGGGTTGAGGGTCACCAATGCTCTGCTTTAACGTAATGAGCTGTGAATGGTGTGAGTTTGTGCACGCAAATCAGTGCCTATCACAAAACACTGTGTGTGAGCCGTGCACTGCCTTTAAGTGTAAATAAGGTGGGTTTTTCAGCACAAAAAAAATCCTGGTGTGATAACGGCCCATTGTAATACAGGAGATGTCATGCGTGGTAAATTGGACATGCTGTAATTTGAAGCCATTCGCTGCTTTTGTAGGAGTGGAACCGTTTCCCCCGAAAATAATTAGAAGAACCATTTATTAATGCATTAATAAATACACAGCATTTCTAAAGCAATAGACCGGTAGGTGGCATTTTTAAGTGACACACGATGATATTAAAAAATACTCATTTGTTAGAAACAAATTTAAGAACAGTAAAGAAACGCTGACACAATACCTAAACATTAAAGACTCAACCATATTACTATTCCAGCTGCCATTTCTGCATTCCATTACCCATGTTTGACAAAGCTCTTTTCTTTAAATACACATTAGAGCATATTTGCTTTTTTCAGAATTTGCATATTTTTATGTCATGTTTGCATCTGGAGGACACTTTTTAAAAATGTTGCTTTTGGTGCATATTTATTCAGCAAACCACATCCCGGTAGGACAGTGCTTTAGTCAAGGTAGTGTCAGTGCTTCAGGGTAATGTCAGTTCTTCAAGGTAGTGTCAGTGTTCATTTTTGTCCTCTTGGCTTTTCTTGAGACAATTCAGCTTTTTGGGTGAGCGAGTATTTTGGTAAGTATTTCACTCAGTACACAGAAACCCGTAAATCAGTGTGGAAGCTGAAACCGGATGTGCGGGATTCTGTGTACGGGATCAGCCAGTGCGATTGCAGGAGACAGTGTGAGCGGCGAGCCGCGCTCTGTCTTTCATTGATACTGCTGCGGTTTATCTCTACCCAGCAGGTGTACTTCTGCTCCACAGCTGGGTCCCACATGTCCCGTGCTGCTGAACAATAACGTGGCAGAGCTCTACCGTTGAAAGACCTCCGGCTTCGACGCCAGCGACTTGCCGAGTTCCTATCTGGAAACAGAAATGCCAGGGACGGCGTTGGAATGTAGAATATGTCTCAACTCTCAGATCTGGCACGACCGCTTCAGCCTGAAGAGCAGTTCCCGTAAATGCCCGGAGCCAAATAACCTTGGACTCCTGCAGCCCCAGACCTCCGGTGATTAGCGGGTTGGGCTATGGTCAGTCCCCAACCCCCCAGGAGAGGACAGGTGCTGTGATGCCAGCGATTTGACGTCTGCTGTGTGTTCAGCGTTTATCTTGTAGAATAAATTTAAAAAGGCAATCCCATTTGGGATTACAATCTAATAATCTCTCTGAAGACTAGAATAAGGCAGGACTTCACCCCGTTTCGCTTTGCCTTATCAGGCACTTCAGGGTCTTCTGTAGAACAACACAACCCTATATGGTTAAACTGCTCATGTTGTGTTATAACAGTGTTGCTATTTGTTATTATGACATTTCAAAATAAGTTGTACACCCTCAGAAGGCTCTGGTGCACTCTATGCTCTAGTAAATTAAATGAATTACTCTAATACTCTAATGAATTACTCTACCACTCTAATGAATTGAAACATGTAAAAGATCAACATTAAAGATAAAGAAAGAATTTGAACAAATTAGCCATATAATAATATTACAGAGTGAAGTATATTTAAGAGCACATTTTAAGTAGCAACTTGTGATTTTAAAAAGCTATATAGCGACATAGCTGACTCTATAAAAACTACTGTTATGGACAAGATATTTGCCGGAACACAGCCAAGCGGCATGTGAAACGTGACCGCTACAGATCTGTCTTTCCAGTGAAGTGCATGAAAGGTATAAGACATGATTTTTTTTAAAGCATTGCAACAAGGAACTATATATACCCCACTGTGGAAAGCCACACTGTTTGTTCTCTATCATTATTATATATTATTATATCATTTAAGGCTATTATACTGGAAATACAAATAATGCCGATGCTCTGTAATACAGAACATAAACCTAAAATTGGCATTAGTCATTATAAGCAACCAATGCTAACCTCTCACTCAAACCAATAACAACCAGTGCATTCGGGTTGTCGAAACTCATAGTCTCAAAATAAATGAACAGCAACTAAAAAATGATCGTGGCAAATGCTTCTACTCTTTGCGGTAATTTACATTTTTAAAGGGGCAGTCCTCGACAAAAACAAAGTTATATTTAGTTAGCTGTCTCGTCATATCGAAGCTGCTAATCCTGATTTGAAAGAGCACCAACCGTGTGTCCATATCCTTTACCGTGTATGCGGTCTAGCAACATTCCACTTTCATACATACATTGTGTGTCCTATATATTAAATATGTAGCCTGGAGCAAGGTACATAACTAATTAATTTCTATTTTTAATTGATGACAATGGTTTTGTCAGTGGTTCACACACTGATCGTACTTTTCACCTGTTGTTTACAGGTTCCGATCTCAGAAGCAAAGCCGGCTGTTGTAACATTGAGCAAGGTGTTTGCTTTCGTAAATATCCAGGCGTATAAATTAGTCAATGAAGGGTAAAACTGCAAGTCACGTGAATTTCACTGGATAAGGTTGTTAGTTTAACTGCTAAACAATGTTTAACGCGTGAAATTAATAGATAAACCCAACTGTAAAGGTTAGGGAAAAAAAACTTTTCTATAGCAGGTATTTCTGCTTATAACAATGTATTACTATCAATGCATTATCTTTAGAATGATCAACGTATTCAAACTAATAAATGTTCCATGGATAAGAATGGTACGTTAACATAACACCTTACCTAGTGTATTCATATAGATTAATATAAAATTGATATTTAATAGCCGGTTTCATTTTAATTCTTTTTTCTTTACTTTATTCCCGTTGTGTGTTATTACACAGAGCACCCAAACGCCGCCAATCAATTTCCAACACATAGCTTTGATCCGAGCGAAGCGAAACGCGTTAAATGTTTGCGCCATATTTGCCATAGCAAGAGCTACCGCGCAGATATGCGACGAGTAAAATAAAGGCGTATATTCCAGGTCTCCAGTCAGAGACGCGATGTCCAGCTCTGACAGGTAGGCTAATCCATCCCCCTAAGCGTACGCGAGTGGGTGACACAGGCGCGTGCCCGCTAACGCTGTCATACGTCACTATGCTCGCTCCTCTTCTCGCGCGCTAGTTAAAAAGAAGGGGGGAACTGCAAAAAGAAACATGTGAGCGTTTCTGAAGACCCAGTGAGTGTGAACTTAGTGCTACTTTTTTGACCTAACGCACCAACCACTGTGCATTAACGGAATTTAACTTATGGAGAGGCAAAAAAGTTAAGCTGACATCAAAAACACTGCTCTTGTTTCTTTTTTAAAACCAGAATATATATATATTCATATATATATTTTTTTCCTCTGTTTTATGCCATCATAGCCAGCACTTCAATTAATTTATTTTAAAGTACTATTTTCTTTGGGGAAAAAATATTTAATTCAGATTTCTTTATGCATATATCTTTATTCTAGTAAATTATTATATGTATTGTTTACCTCTGACTGAAATATTTTGTTAAAAAACTTTCCTTTTTATTTTACTTATATAAATATAGATGCGCTTTTAGTTTTTATTTGTATTTTTGTTTTGATAGGGACGATTTTTAACATGAAGCATATGAAATTTGTGCTGGTGTTGGCAATTGCCGTTAACGTCTGGGAATGTGGTGATGCAAAATTCGGTGAAAAGGGTGAAATTAGTCCAAGGAGGAGGAGATGTTGCGATGGAAGCTTACCGAAGCGTCTTAAAAAGAGAGAGAGAAAACTTTCACTGGACAGCTACGGCGGGGAGATTTGTCACAGGTTGTACCCTCGTGTGTCTTGCTGTCCCACCAAGAGAGCCGCCTATCAGATCCTCCACCGGCGGGACGCAAGGGTATGTAATCCGCGATTTTTCTTATATAATTATATATATATATATATGAATCGTTCTGTAGCACGATGCCATGCATCTGGGGGTGAATGTGCATAAACAAATAATCGTTATTTCAAAACCAACATTGATTTAGATCTCACTGCTTGGGATTGGTATTAAGCCTATTTTATCATGGTACACAGCTTCAAAAACATGTTTTTACATTTTAAAATAGACCGTTTCCGTAATACAGTAATCAGATGAACAGCATGACAGAGGTAGGGAACCCTTTCTTGGCTAGAGCGTGTCCGAAGCGTTCCAGTGTTACCATGGTTATACTTCCCTAACCTTTCAAGTTCACGCTCGGCACGACATGATCTGGAGTAGTCAGGATTCAAAATACCGTAACCAGTTTAGGAGTATTCTGTCCTCCTAAAGATGTTTTTTTAACGTAACATTCTACAATTATGTATTGCGGTTAAAAAATGAAGAAACTAGCCACGTTATTATACATACAACCACAAAACATACATTGCTAGAGAATATGGAAACGTTTATTATACTGTTTCGACTGTCATAGGATAAACTATGACGTATTCGAGTTTTCATCACTAAAGGACTCTTTAAAAAAAACAACTATGTTTATCTGATATATATGGTGTATATCACTTAACTGTATTTTATCAATATATCTAAGTTATATATCTAACCGGATAGCCGTTGGTAATTACTGTAAGTCTGAAAAAAGTAGACTTTTTATAAAGCAACAATTGGTTCACATTTTTGCCGAGTTTAGAATTCTCGCCATTCTCATGTAAACACTGGTCCGGCGAATCAACATATGTGTCTGGGTGGTAGCGCACTTTGTTTTCTGACAAAAAGCCATATTGCATCATTTCATTTGCTCAAGTCATGCAGATAGGGAAAAATCAATAGAACAAAAAAGGGTCGACTTATCCTCCTCCCCGCGACAGGACTGCCCACACACGGAGCCTTTTTGCTTATGGCAGAAGAATGACAACAACACCATTGTGTTTGTTAGTTTCGCTAATGGGTGAAGAGTAGAACATCTTTCTCTCTTAGTCTTTGGTTCTGACCGAGTGTTAATGCCTTTTGAAGAGTATTTTGTTCTACGACCCAACCCCCCTCGCAAACTCACACCTATTCCGCAGATTTGCGAAAGGGTTTTAACACCCGTTTTGAAGCTTCGCATGCAGCAAATTGTTCTTCGCGTACGCCTTGTGTGACTTAGTTTTGCCGTTGCTGATGCCAGGGCAAGGGAGCCACCTTTTACGGTCCAGGCTTTCATAACTAACGCTGTCATGAAATCATTTCATGAATGCGCGAATGTTTCCTTCGCAGGACTTGGAATATTGACAAGGTTGTTTGGACAGTAATGCAGTTATTTTGCAGATTCAACTAAAGAAATTATCAATTACTATAAATGATTACAGAATCTGTCTAAAATGCAGCTTACATAAATAAAAGCAATTGTGTTGTTTATGTAAATTTAAAGAAACCATTTAAGTATGTATGTCTATTGACACGCATACTTCTAATAGATTTAATATGTATCTCTGTGCTCCTCTGGGAATATTCAGGACCATTTGATGAATACCTGTGATGCAGGTATTAATTTAAATAAAACAGAGCTCTTGGTTGTTCAGCACTGGTCCTTCAATTTATGATGATTGTAAAAAAGCATGTCCACCACATATTTACTTTTCCCCTCCCAGCAGTACAAAAAAACAAACTCTTTCTGAAATTTTTATAAATCTAGGTGGCCGGGAGCCAAGAGTGTTGTATTTATTGCTCGTTGAATAAATACGTAGCGAGATGTGTGAACGTAAGGCGACCACTTGTCCCGGTCAGGGCGATGGTGATGTTGGAGCTCATCCCAGCGGCATATGGGCACGGGGCATGGCTGAGTGCACACAAATGCTCCTCTCCACGGAGCAGGTGCCCGTCCATCCTACTGTAAACCAATGGTCAACTTAGAATAACAAATCAGGCTATAATGCACGCCTTCAAAAGGTAGCAAGGAACCGCACACAGCCAAAGAAAACAAACTTCAACACTACAGCACAAGGATCATTTTCAAATAAAGAATACTGTGACTGAATCTTATTTATATTCTGCAAGGGTTTTACACGCACTGTTGCACATATACTGGAGTTACAGCCAGGCGTTTTAGCTCCACCCTTTAATTTATACTGGACAGGGGTCTGAGCACGCTTTTCTTTAAAGCTCATCTCAGAACACTCAAGTTCTCTGTGTCCTTCCTAAAGTTATCCACTAAGTGGGTTTAAATTGGGCTCATGGAAATTGGTGCACAGCACAAAATCTACACCAACCGCAGCCCATTGCATATTAAAAAAAACAAAACAGAGAGAGGCTGGGAAACTCCAGATACATTCATTTCTGCTTGCTCCTTGTTGCTGTTCCGTGATCTTAGGACGGGCTGGAAGCGCATTTCATTTTCATTGTTGTCGTCCGATGGCTGAGGCTTGTGTTGCATGCTCCATTGACTTGGAAAGCGCTGCTAATTTGCTGACACCCGAGCTGGAGAGCCACAGATCTCATACATCTCTTAATTGGTGTTTACACTTGGAGTCTGGGCGTCACACATTGTAGATGATTACTGTACCGGCATGCTATTGTGAAGCAACAGAAGCTTTAGTAAGTGAAACAAATTATAGGAGTCGTTTTCAAAAGCATGCTGCCCTCCATGAGTATTATGGGTCAGGAGTCAAATATAGAGTGTACCTCGGTGCTTGAATTAGGTTTGCACATTTCAATAACAAATTCATTTGTGTAATTTCTTACACGAAAGTTCAGGCTTCTTCAGTCATTCATCTGCGTTCAGAACCAGTTGCCCATTGGTCAGCTCACATCCTTTGCCCCTCAGATCTTTTCCACCAACAACACGGAGTGCACCCAGCTTTTGGAGGAGATCAAATGTGCACGCTGCTCCCCGCGCGCCCAGGTGTTGTTCCACTCACCTGACATGGAGGAGATGCCCCACAGAGCCCCCAACTTGCCCCGGCTTTGTCTGGACTACTGCAGAGAGTTCTACTACACCTGCAGAGGCCACATTCCAGGTAAACGTCCCCCCCGCGGTGACACTTCCCAAGCAATACTAAGCGCACATGTGGGTCTGTCTTCGGATGGCAAAGAGCACTGCTTGCTTCCCAAGACAGTTACACCATCATTTAATCACAGGTACAAAGCTGTACAAGATGGGCTAATTGAATTATGTTATGTTTCACTAATTGCAATTATATGTAAAGTGAAGAATGTTTTAATTACTTTTAAGTCGTTTTTTATTTAATTTAATTTTTTTGTTTTTATCCGTCGCTAAAAAGAGCACCTCTTTATATGTGTCCCATATTGATCATTTATTTGGAGAATGGCTGATATATTTAATGTGAGCTCAGTTTCTGTAGATGCTGCCTGGAACTTAAGTGCTGAAAAGCTTTGATCTCACAGACAGTGGTAAATGCAACCCCATTACGTTATGCTACCTAGTGTGAATGTCAACGAACACCTCTAGCACTAACTGTGATGTAAATTGTTGTTTATGTATATGTGACCTCAGTGCCAATCCACAGCATTGTGAGCAAGTCAAAGGTGTCCCTTGGGTCAAAAATGTCCATGTGGTTTTCATGTTCAAAATCTGAGTTGGACTCACTGTGAGCGGGTTTGTCCAGGATAGGGGCACTATATTTTCAGGGAAAACCGGACACTTTATGTTGTGTCACGCCGGCTCTGAAATATACTAGGATCCTAAAATAAAATGGCACGTTCCCAATTGGCTTCGGACGGGGAACACGTGTTTAAAAACAATGCCTGTGAAGCTGACTGGAAGCCGCCTCGTGTTGGAGCTGAGGGGAACTTATCCCTGCGCTTTTCCACCTGTGTTACCTGTGCAAACAGCACAATGTGCCATGGCTGTGAATGACTGCCTTTATTACTCGCCGTCTTTTGGCAAGTCTGACGTCAGCCCCCAGCGTTTGTTTGTGCCATGTGCAAAAGTCCTGACTGAGGTCTAGACATGACTGACCCCGACACCTCGAGCCACCGGGTGCAGACAGGAATACACGTCCTGTTTTAATTGCGCTCACGTTGTTAGTTTGTTTTTCTTGGTGTTAATTCAATTGAATTATAAACACAATCCGTGGCAGTTTACGGCTGGAGTCCCGACTGGAGAGAACGTGGGTGTCTACACCTTCATTTACATTAGACTGGGTTTATGTTTCCACCAAGTTTGGTAAAATAATTTGAGAACGAGACCCCTATATTGTTGTAATGCAACCTTCTCCACAAATATTGCCTTTATAGGTCTCCCCCTAGCTCGTTAGCGCATTCCAAATTAATGAAACGGTGCGTCAGCACACCAGCCAAGTTTCCCAATCTGTGTAGCCATAACAGATTAGATCTGAACAGATATGCAAACAAACCAGTCTCCAGCAAAAAAAAAAAAAAAAGCACCTCCTTCACCACACACAGACACACACAGATCCCATCGAGACTTCCAATCAAGCTGTTGCTTTAGTGGCGGAGCGTAGAATAGGCAGGTGAAAAAGGAACGGGGTTGGATTCAGAGAGACTCTGATTCTGAGAAACAGGGGCTGGAGCCCGAAGGACCCCCCGACCCCCCCAAGATCAGCATATGTGGTGATGAATGACACATTTATTTTTCTACAAAGGCTGTGTATATGTAAAACTGCTGAGGTGCATCAAGATGTCAAGTGCCTTGGATGGCCACCCAGGTTGCCTTGGAAGACAACCAGATGGAAGTAGGACTTAGGCGCGGGGAGGTGGACGGAGACGTTGAGGATTGCGCGTAACCGGGGGAGTACTGGGGATGGCCAGTGTTAAGGTGCCACCATGTGTTCTGCGGCATGCTTGTGTAAGCAGTCGGGCCGTTATATGCCCAACTCGGATGGATCTCTGAATGTGCACGATTCAGATTTCTGAGGACTTTTCTAGGGTTTTTTTTTTTTTTTTTAAACCACAGTCTCCGATTCTGTATTCGTTTTAAAGAAGTCTAACATGGATTGGAATCAGAACTTTGTCAATCTGTTTAGTCAATTTAACATTTACAGTATTGACATTTACAATGTTGTTATATAGTAATATCCATATTATTCTTAATTTAAATTTATTTAGGAACATGAGACAGAGCCATAGAAAGCAATAACTGAACAACAAACTACTTATCCCACGTGTGTGAATTGTTTGGTTCTAACTTTACCACTACAGCTTTTGCAATTCTCTGAGAAAATTCAAAAATGTAAATGATTTTTTAATGAATGCTTCCTAAGTACTAAGACAGGTGCATAACAGACTTGAATGTTATGACACTCTACACAGCACTGTTTATAACAGAACTTTAATGTCTTTCCGCACTGTTAAATCTATTAATCCACTCTTTCCTGGTCCCCCTTCAGGTAAATTCTCAGAAGATGCATTTTTCTGTAGGTATTTGCAAGACCAGGGCACGTGTTTTACACAGGTCTCACACTTTATTTGCATCCTAAATCCTGCTGGCTCTAAGTGACTTTGATGCTCTTTAGAAGAGATTAAGGGAGAAGTATAGGCCATGTTTATGTGTTCACCACTATCTGATCTCTTTATACTTCCGCAGAGAGTTAAGGCCAGGGAACTGATTTTATTCTAATTTACCACTGGATTATTAGATTCTAGACGGACTGCTGGCTTGCACAATGACAAAGAATTGTGACACGCTTGCATGCTGAGTCTGCGTGCATCTGAACCGTTTCAAGTACTGTCTCATTGCGGTTGTCTCTGGATACTACAGCCCACGATCGGGGCTCCAACAGTAGCGTCTTGCTCAGGGTCCAGAATGCACAGCTGGGTTCCCACTGGACTCCCTCAGAGTGCTCTGCTGGAGCCACAGGTTCAGATGTTCCTCATCAGGTCCAGCTCCTTTGAACCGGGTTATTGTGTGGCGGGTGGGGGTGTGGTTAAAACAATAACATCTGTAGTTTGGGTTGCACCGCTTTAAAGGGGTAAAAAGCACGGATAAACCATCGTTGCACTTGAACTAAGGTGACGATTTGCTCTGCCAAGACGTGTACATCCAAGCAAACCTCCCGCTTTTTTTTTTTTTAAAGCAACTGTTGAAACTGCAAAGGGATTTACAGGTTTGGGATTTAGAGACATAATTTACATGCTCGGTGGTGTGATTAAAAGTTTTTGTGTCTTCCTCTGAAAGTTGACTGTATTGTGTTCCCTAGAACTGTTCCAGGCTGATGTGGACGAATTCTGTCAGTACTACGGGAGGAGAGGCAGTGGCTTATGCTTCCCAGACTTTCACAGAAAGCAAAAATGGGGACCGGCCACCAATTCACTGGATTCCATAGAAGATGAGAAAATACAGGATGTCAACAGGTTTGTTGAACATATCCACTTAATTATTTCTTAGCTACAGTGCTTGCTTCTGCTATTACCAGAAAATGACACGCTAAGAATACATGTTGACCGTGCGATATTAAGGTGCCCTGGCTGCTGTTGAGGACAACGGTGTTTGTTGCCAGAGAAAAAAAAAGTGCTTATTTTGCGGCTCTCCGTAAACCAAGGCTTTCAGCAGCCGAAATGCGCACACCACAAACCAGATGAGACGCGGGGCTCGACGCCTAACCGGTCCCGCTGCCTCAAATTCGAAACGGCTGAAGGGCCTTCCACATCCCTCGGTGACGCCGTTGACCCTCACTGGGAAGGAACGAGCCTTGGGGTTCCACCGTTTTGGTGGAGCTGATGTGCGAAGCCTCTCTGGGCAGACATTGATCCGGCAGGAAGACACTTTTCTTCCCTCCGGCTTCAGTCATCTCTGTGAGATGCTGCTGGTTGCCAAATGATGCTAAACAAACTAAAAGTTTGTGTAAGCACTGTGTAAACGTCATCATTTCTCAACAGGCCACTCACATTTAAAAGTTACCCCCATTGAGGAGATGAGTAGGTCTTCTCTGAGAGCAAGGCTCAATTCCACTAACACCGTATTCCTACCAGAAAAGTACAAATATGCTGTGCCAAATGTTTCTCTTTTCCCAGAATTGTTTCTGAATGGGAAAAGACATTCTTTGCCTTTAAATGTGTTGGAATGAATCATTTGATGCTAGTGACATGCTTATTAATGACGCAGGACCAGAGGAAAGCAGTGTGGGAGGTTTTTCACCACATCAAAAATCAGTTCAGTGGTTCACGGAATATTTGTTTTAACTTCTGAGAACAATTTATCCTCACAGCGCTGAGCCTGCTGTTAGAGTGACGGATTATCCGGGTCTGAGTACCGTTCTCTCCAGCAGGGAGCACACGCAGTAACATGCGTCCTTAACATATGGTGCAAGGTTCTTGTTTCGCCTGAGTGACGGCCTGCTTCACCTTGTCCCTCAGGAAACACAAGCACAACTGCTACTGTGCCCGGGAGGTCCTGACCGGCCTAAGGCAACCGGTGGGGGTGGTGAACTGCGGCGATGGCTCCCAGCGTCTCTTCGTCCTCGAGAAAGAGGGCTACGTTTGGATCCTCGACCCCAAGTTAGAGCTGCTCAAGGAACCGTTCCTGGACATCCACAAGCTGGTACAGACCGGTTTGAAGGTGAGCGTCAGCCTTGAACCGCGTACGGTAACAGTTGGACATGCTAGCAATTTGGAGAGCCAGTGTTGGTTGTTCAGTGAATGTAAGTCTGCTCGATCAGGGTCTTCTTTGGGGTCTTGTGAGCAACGTTAGGCTGGAAAGAGAACACACGTTTAGTGAGTGACCAAACTTTTACAGAGTTGCAACTGATCCATAATCAGGAATCAATCGGTCAGTTGACTGATCCTACATACTTTTGTTAACTGCAATTTCCTGGCCCCGTCAAACACAACTCAGAAAGTTCTAACCTTGCAGATATATATTTCTATACTCACCTTTCTTTTGGGTTGTAGAGTTGATTTTGTGGCAGTAGATATGCTCCTGCTTGCTAATTATGGGTGGACTTACAGGAGGGTTGAGCCATTCTGTGGAGGGAGAGTGAATTGAATAGTTTGGCATCTTAATCTTTTATACGTGTGTGCGGTTCTGTCATATTAGAGACACATGGAGTTCTGGCCTAGTTGAGCCATTCGGTTCAGAGTGGAATGCGTTGTGTCTCCAAGCATAAGCCTCTGTGTCGGTTGGTTCTGGTGTTTTCTTTAAGTAAGGAATTAAAATTGATCCTATATAAACCTACGGTTTAAAGGCTCTGAGCAAAAAAAAAAAATTCCATAGACTTCTCAAAAAGGGTTTGCTGCACCAGTCGATGGTAGCAGGTCTACAAACCATCGGCATACGTACTTCTGAAGAGAGTTAGCACTCTCTTCAACCTCCCTGCATTATGGAAGTCTCGCTTCCAGGGGGCTTGGCTGCTCTCCTAACAGTTCACCTTATACACCAGTTGGGTTTGATCATCTTGGTCCGATTGAGTTGTTAGGTAGTAGTAGACATGAGAACAACCCTGTCCGCAGTCCGCCACCAAGTTAGAGGCTCTTATGGATCACAATTATTTTTATTGAGCCTTCTGTACGCGACAATCGAAAAGACCGGCCAGTGTTCACGCCGCATTCACGCCGAGCGACACAAAGTCTTACGTTTAAGCCTGTCATAGTTTTTTTTTTGGTTGTTTTTTTCACTCAACATTTATTGCCGCCAGTGGCGAAGGCAATGGCTCGAGTTTGAAAAGAGAAATGTTTAGATAGCGTCCGGAGATTGGGGACGCATCTTTGGCAGGAAGTTTATGCAGGGTACATGCCTCCTGCTGCCTTGGCACGGAAAGGATTGGCGAGACTCAAACAGGCAGACGGGACGAACATGTAACAGCCCCGCCGGGAAGCCCTCCGCGTCTTATCATTAAAGTTAATTGGTGGGGGATAATATAAACATTATGACAATTACAAGTGGCTTGAGCCTGCCTCCTCCCAGGAGTCCCATTCTGTGATGTTGGCTGTGATGTTGGCCGCTGTCGGGACGCTGTCAGAGTGGGAGAGGAGCTGCCTGTTTACTCAAGAGCTGCATCAACAGGACATTTACCCCTTTGTGCTGATGCAAGGTCAACTCCCCGAAGGCCATGGAGGGGGAGGT
>JAOYSI010074040.1:9041-19078 GCA_025775065.1 Hiodon alosoides | reverse complement strand
CTGTTGTGAGCTGACGAACCTCTGTTGTGAGCTGAGGAACCTCTGTTGTGAGCTGACGAACCTCTGTTGTGAGCTGAGGAACCTCTGTTGTGAGCTGACGAACCTCTGTTGTGAGCTGACAAACCTCTGTTGTGAGCTGACGAACCTCTGTTGTGAGCTGAGGAACCTCTGTTGTGAGCTGACGAACCACTGTTGTGAGCTGAGGAACCTCTGTTGTGAGCGGACGAACCTCTGTTGTGAGCTGATGAACCTCTGTTGTGAGCGGACGAACCACTGTTGTGAGCTGACGAACCTCTGTTGTGAGCTGAGGAACCTCTGTTGTGAGCTGACCAGCCTCTATTGTGAGCTGAGGAACCTCTGTTGTGAGCTGATGAACCTCTGTTGTGAGCTGACGAACCTCTGTTGTGAGCTGCATAGTTTTCAGCGGGGCAGCTGGTAGTGTAATACTTAAGCTGACAGACTTGTTACCGAAAGTTTGCTGGTAAAAGTACCACACCGGCACTTGTATTCTTAAGCAAGTTACTTAACTTGAACTTCATCAGGAAATATCCAGCTATACAAGTGGATGAATGTAGAAATTGTAAGCCACTTTGGATAAAAACAGGAGATCCGTCTTGATTTTCACACTTTTTTCTGTTTCTGGGATGGCATGGGGGCATGGCCAAGGGCTACGGTGCCAACTGGGACTCTAAATCAGCTACAAAATAAGAATTGGCCATCCCAATTTTAACAGGAAACAGCTGAGTTGTGTCTTTTCTCCTATTTACTTTGGCCGCGATAGAAGTAACAGTTGCATTATGTCTTTCGGTTCAGCTTAATAGGAGCCATGTGCGAGCGCTTTTGGTGAGCTGGTGGGAGGACTGCGTAGCGTGAGAAGGAGGGATACTGATATCCCCTTGGGAAAACACAATTTCCTGCTCCAGGATGTTGCCTTTAAATGCCCCTTCTGTTATTTCCAAATGTCCGAATGTAAAAATTTTGGAAGGCAATGCAACTGCAAACGGGCTTGGTGAGTAATTAGGATGCAGATTTACAACTGGCGTTATCGAAGAGGTGCAATTTGACAATTAAATAACTTTTTAAAAATTGTTTTATGCAATTACAACTCCATGAAATGGCACTCAGATTTAAACACAACTAATGAAAACTAGCAACGCTGTGTCTACAGTTTCACGTCAGAATAGTTTGAATTCTTCTAAAGCCACTTCTAAAGTAATTTTGCCATAAACACTTTGGAAATTGCATCCCACGGTATTTCCAGGACTCCATGACTGTCCAGTTGCTCAGTAAGATTTGTTAACTGAGATGCATTAACGCTGTGACAATTTAGTTTGGTGTCAGGTCAGACTGCAATACAAAACACAGAGTGAAAGTACATTTCCTAACACACTGATAACTGAAACGAGGTTAAATAACCGGGGACTGGGTTTTGGTGAAAATCGGTAGGGGGACCAGACGGCAGTCATTAAAAACAATGCACAGCGCAAACATATAAACTCTGTTTAACTTTTCTCTATCAAACGTGCAGGGCTGTTGGGCGGCTGGAAACAGTCCCACGGAGAGATTGGTTTCATAAATCCCAGGGATTATTTTTCGATCCAGGCAGGTGGTGGTTAGTTTTCCCTCATTATCCTTCAACCGATTTTAAACGGTACTGAGGAGGGGGGTTGTTTTGGAATGCACAGCCGCCAGCGAATTATGTTCTGTTTTGCTCGTTCGCTGGCCGGCTTGGGTAGATACGGTTTTACCTTACATGAAATACCACGCTACTTCTAAATTAACTGCCAGACCCACCCACACAAAATATAAAATTTTGACCATGACAATAATTATATTAGATTAGTCATAAAACATGACCAGGAAACTTTTGCACGACAGCCAAGTTTATTTCGGCAAGATTTTAACATTTAAGAAGTTTCGCATAAAAATGTGTGATGTCGCTGTTGTTCTTTCTCGCCCTAACGCACAACCCGTGAAACGATTTTGTTCCCCTTTTCTATGGGTTCTGGTGTTTTGAAGGCAGTCCGCAGGTAACCCCTTTTTAAAATGTATGCCTGCTAATCTAATAGAATAAATGTCGGATTTACTGACTGCACCTTTCTGAATTTCTCGTGATTTGAGGTTACCAACAATTAAATATATCTTAAAAGGTTATTAACCCCTACCCAATAGCTATGTTTCCGTTCAATCATCTTACTTTTTTTTTTACGAGAAATGTTTTAATACGCATAAAAAGCGGAAAGGCATATGGTGTGTTTCCATCCAAATTACATGTAGAGAATAACATACGTAAACATATTTTCAATGCCAATATTTTCAAACTAGCATTCCAACGGATAAGTTCTGTATTGTATGTTTAGCGTTTGCATACTTGACGTCGCCTGAAAGTTTATTGGAGCATAAATATATTGTCAACACACTCAACCGGTTAGCTCAAGGAACATAAGATGGTTCTTCGAGAATTGACTAATTCTGGTGTGTCCCTTGATGCCACCATTCTTGTCCATCTTCTAAAGACCACAGCGCGGTAAGGAAGCACCTACAATGATCATACAGGCAATGAGTTGCTGGACCAGGGATGGGATATGAGTGGAAGACGGAGACCCCGTTGAGCCCGCAGTAGTAACTGCAGAATCGCCAGGTCCCCTCCGGTTTACTCACCTGGATGATGGAGCTGAACCAGCCACTGCCAGACTTCGATGAGACTTGTTCCTCGGGCTGATATGGTACATTTTCAGCGGGTTCTGCCGGGTCGGGTTTCCTATTCGATATGTCCCTGGGCTTACCTGTTTTGCGACCTCATACAGTCCTTGCCAGGTGGCTAGGAATTTGCTTTTGCCTGTGTGTGAGAGCATTAACACCAAGTCCACTGGATGGAAACGAGCTGGGCTGTACTGGCTGGTGTCATGGAATTTCTTGTCTCACAATAGTTAAATGATTTCCAATTAAAACAGCATCATCGTTTTATTGATCAATGGGAAGGCATCTAACTGCTCACTAATACAGCCAGAGGACCTCCAAAAATGCTTGGTTTACATACTCATATTTATACAGGGTGTTTTCTGCAAAGTCGGCAGGGTGTTACCGTCGCACGTGGCTCTCGGGGTCACGCAAGAAGCTTGTTTATCAGAGAGACACGCAGCCGAATACGAGTGGCGCTCACAGCGGCATCTCAGAATCCACTGCTTTTTGGCCTTAGTCCCGGGTGGGCTGTAGGCCACCACACCGGGTTCGTATCAGCTGCATTGAATCAGGCTGGTTAGACACGCACTGTGCTTCTCAGCGGATACAGCTGCCTCGTAACTACATCGACACAATTTGGTCTTGAGAGCTCGGTTGAGAGCCGTGGTGTACATAGAGTTCGTTATGCGATTATGGATACGTTTCATTCAGACGACGCTATCATCTGAGCGATTTTCAATACTATTCGTTGAGGACCTTCGTCGAGATGACTAAATGTGGCCGAGATCAGAGCCTTCCTGAAGAATGCTTCGTTATAATTGATAATAGGTCAGAGGATTGAGGCAAATATCGAGTAACATTCGTGTTGTCGTTTTTCTTATAATTCCGTGCAAATCCTTGGAAACAACGTAAAGTTACTGATGCTTAATTATTCGAATTTGAACTTTTTTGGGCTTACAAATTAGTCTGGCGGAACTGCACCAGAAGATTTATCATTGAATACCTTAAGAAAACATTTGCAAGACAAGCACTCTATATTTAAGTAAATTGTTGAAAATTTCAATGAGAATAAATTATGTTTTAGTAACCGCGGCTCGTCGAAAAATAGGGAAATGAGGACGTCTCGTTTGGTCCTTCCAATACCACTGATAATCGAAACGCAGTTGCATCGATGCGGTTCGATCAGGACTTCTTACACATTTTTTGTTATGATTTTAAATTATGAATATTTCTCAGTTTGATTCCAATGACTTTCTATTGCGCGTCGAACATGAATACATTTCTGATTAACTGAATGTAATTTAAAATGTAAAAACCCTGCTGTATTGCCATTTATAATTAATTAATACACTACGAAATACTAGAGTTGGCCTAATTGACTCAAAAAAATACATTTTTCAAAACTTTGAAAACCCGTTAATTTAATTAGATATGACTGTATCTTAAAACGTTTCTTTTTCCTCGTTTTCCTCGTGTGTTCTGCTCATAAAAATAAAAATCTATTTAAATACATAAAGTTAAAAAAAAAAAAAAAAACATTTAAGAATCGCAAGATCTCACAAGAAAAATGGATTCTGCTACCGAATCTGGATCATGAATTCTGTGGCTCTGTTCATCTATAAACACAGCAAACCCCGACTTAAAATTTCCCCAAGATATTTAAAATCTTATATTTATAATCTAATTATTATTATTTATTTAATTTTAAAAACACTGTAAGGGTCAAACAAAATACGTCCGTTGCCCACCAGTTTGCGACCTCTGTCATAAACAAATAACCCAGCACCTAATCTTGATTAATTACTTATAGCCATAGCGCTGTAGGCTGTTTACTCTATGTTCATTTCTATGCTATTTATTGAAACTGTTTCGTTATCACTTCGTTCTTCATTCAGTTTCTTCAACGGCAAGTTGAATAAAGGCCAGCATTGAAGACTGTAAAAAAAAACAAAGGAGGAGACTCCATCAGTGAGAATTTGCCTCTGATTTTCCGCCCTTTTTCTTTCCACACCCATTCGGCGTTAAAAGACGAGGCAGTCTAAAGTTTAGTTAGACTTTTCCGAACGACTGCGGACGTAGTTCTGCTTTTTTAGTGACAATCAACTGACACCATGGACGGAGCCCAAACCCGCTCAAACGTCCCTTCTTACCTGGCATGGTCTATCTGTAACACTCTGTGTTGCTGTTTGCCACTCGGAATCGCTGCCATCGTCTTCTCTAGTAGGGTAAGTAAAAAACGATAACCGAACGAATGTTTCTGCATAGGTTCGAACTATTTGCAGTAACACTTGCTGAAATGTGTTCGTTGTTGTCGCACAGAAACTGTTTGAGACTTAATAAATACGCTTGATGAACTGAAGAAAATAATTCTAAAATAACTGATGTTTGCAGGCGATAGATGCCAATTCTGTTGGAGACTGGTCCCGGGCACAAGAAGCGTCGCGGACTGCCAAGAAGCTGAATATTATTGGGATCGTTTGTGGAATTGTATTACTGATCATTTTCGTTGTGCTGGCAGTTGCTCTGAAAACATGAGGCTTGGACGCCGAGTAAGGGCGATCTTCTGGTGTGTTTTGTTTCTTCATATTGTCTTTGCGGAGACGTCATTTTTTGTAAGCTAGTAAATCGGACAAAACAAAGTCCCCCTGTCTTCACAAGAAAGAGCATGTTCTATGCACTAAACAGCCTAATGGTCGTTTTTTTTTATGTAACCAGTTTACGAGGTTTTGCAACTTCAATGTTAATGTATTTACTGGAATAACTAATTATTAGGGTGACGTGATTCGAAAAACATTCCGGGTTCCGTCAGAGCTCAGTGATCAGTCTTTAACGCGAACTCCGCAATGTCGGAGAGTTAAGGCAGTCGTATATCTCATGTTATCTATAGCCAGGTAGTCAGATACTTTAACTGCTTTCTTAATTAATGGACCAACATATAACATGTTTTATACGCGCCGTAGGTTACTGCACGAATGTAAACAACGGAAAATAAACGGATTGCAATGTTTGGAAAGATTTTCTTTTTGGTGCATTCCTAATAACCATTCTGAAACATTCGGAATATTATTTGATTAAAACGAAGTCAAGTATTTTTATTTAGTTTTGTATTTCCTCCTACAGAACAAACACATTTATGATTATGGCTTGGTTGGTTTTGTTTTCCACGTCAGTGGATCACCAACTGTAAAATGTAGTAAGACACTAGCAATATGCTTTGGTGTAAGTTTACTATACATAATTCATCATTATTTTGTCGTTAGCCCGCTGATGTTATTTACCTTGCAACTACACCGAACACATGGCACGCTGTATTCAAAAACGATCTCCCTTCGCCGTCCTATCAATAGTGTAAAATATGTTTATACATTTGTGCTACCAAGGTGAGATCACGAAATCCCTCTTTTAAAACGGTTTCTCATTTCTGCCCCCAGACGGGGCAAATTCAAGCACTCACAGGGTGGGTTAAAAAATGTTCATGACGGGTGCCGATTTTTTGGGGATAGTTTCGAGTGTCAGAAATAAAATGTGTTTATTTCGAACAAAATAAAAATGAAATACACATATACATAAAGATATACAATTTCAGTCGGGAATTCATGGCATCACATGGTTGTGTTGGGGGTGTGCGCCGTTTCTGCCGTGAGTACCAATAGGCGTGATATTTGAGGCCATGTAGGTTATTTCATTAATTATTCCCAGTGTATAATATTAAAATATATGCAAACCAACGGACGAATCACTTTTTTTAATGCAATCGTCGCAACTGAGTCCGTGTCAGAACACATTTAGAATGACACAGGATGTCGGGGAGCTGACAGAATCCATTCGCTTCTGTTCTCCACCAAAGCAACGGGCAGAAGCTTCCGCGACCTTGGTCTCTTTGTAGCAGATCCATTAAAACTAGCCTATGTAGGCTTACTAAGTTATTATTACTAGTATCATTATACTTGAATGTGAATATGCAAAAACGAATGCAGGTGGTTTGTACCCGGTGCTGCAAAAATCTGTCTGTTGGGGACAAAAAGTTACACGCAAGAAACATAGACAAATGTCTATAGACAAAGCAAATTACACAACTTACAATAAAAGTCATTCGTGACAATTTGCACGATTATGGTAATTCTAACGTATGAATGCGGCCTGGGAGGCCAGAACCCCCATATTTATCAAATTGAGCATCTCTCAGTCTGTGATTGGCAGTCACATATTTAGTCGCTATGGGAGCTGTCTGTCTGTCATTCCTCACCAGGACAGCGGTTATCTTCTGGTCGCTCGGGGAACTGAAGATCAGGATTAGGCTGGAGAACATGCGGACGTGTGTGTCTCTGGTGGTGCTGTATGCTGTATTCGGACCTGTATTCGGGCCTGTATTCAGGCCTGTATTCGGACCTGTATTCGGGCCTGTATTCGGACCTGTATTCTGACCTGTATTCGGGCCTGTATTCGGACCTGTATTCTGACCTGTATTCGGGCCTGTATTCGGACCTGTATTCGGACCTGTATTCGAGCCTGTATTCGGACCTGTATTCTGACCTGTATTCTGACCTGTATTCGGGCCTGTATTCGGGCCTGTATTCGGACCTGTATTCGGGCCTGTATTCGGGCCTGTATTCGGACCTGTATTCGGACCTGTATTCTGACCTGTATTCGGGCCTGTATTCGGACCTGTATTCTGACCTGTATTCGGGCCTGTATTCGGGCCTGTATTCGGACCTGTATTCGGGCCTGCACTGCAGTGATTATAGCTTCTCCCAGCTCGTTTGGTCCACACAATCTCTCCTCTTTGGGCTTCGAGGCCTGTCTGGGTCGACGGGTCTCCAGTCCAAAGCAGCTTCATCTGTGATTAGAAGGTTCCCTCCTTGGCTAGAGTAAACTGTTTGCACGCTGCTGACAGCCCAGCTCCATTGGACTGCTGTCCCATTTTTAGTGATCGGGGGAGGAATGGCTCCATTCTCTGTTTAAAGAGCATGCTGACCAGGGTCGGCGCCAGAACATAAGGAATGGACGGGCCGTCCGTAACTCCGACGCTGATTTCTGCAAGGGAGACGCCACACAGGGAAGACGGCCAGTTCAACTTTTCATTCTGACACAAACACTAAGAAGATAAGTGAAGATAAATGTTTTTACTTTTAATGTGGCTCAAGCACATTTTATTGGTTTTATCTATTGTAGATGACTACAGAAAGTACATTTGGGATATCCTAAATTGAATTTGAGAAATGCCAGCGAACCCTCATAGCTAAATGCCCCCCCCCCCACACCAAATGTCAGACTCGCTCCTGTACCACTAGTGATACGTTTGTATTTGGATGCAATTATTTATTGATAGTGGTAATATTTTATAATAAAAAATAAAAAAAAAATTTTTTATTGAACATTAACTCAGTGAATGCTGATATTGTTTTACATCCATGTGTGAAGTGAATAAGTAGTAGTCCAGTGTTTGAATCTTTAATCTTTAATCTTCGTGGGCAACCTGGACTGGAACATCTCGCCAAGACAGACCTGCAGAACCTGCAAAAGAACCCGCGCGTGCACTCCAAATCAACGTGGTCGCCATGTTTACGCAGAGAGCGTTTCCTTTAACAGATGATTTTTTGCTGAACGGTGGTAGTGTCCAGTAGTACCTGGAAGAAGACCCGCTGAAAGGCGGGGCTAGAGTCCAAGTTCATGTCTCCGACGGCAACGTGGGACACAGTATGCAAGAGTAGTAGGGAGAAACCCCCCACAGATTCCAGGCGCTGGCGCCGTACAAACAGTTTCTCCTCGGCCTCCTGCGAGCACACGTCAGCCGTAAGGACATCCACATGACACGCCCTACACACCCTCAAATAAGCTGACAGCAAATAACAGATCCCAATCACTCTCAATCACTCAATCACTCTCCTGTAAACAATCCTCAACAAAAAGCACCTGGTAGAAGAATGAGTTTCGGAAGGCGTTCTGGTGGTAGTCGTTGGACGGGAGGCTAGAGGCCACCTGGAGATTCACTGCTGGAGTCTGCTGAAAGTAAACCGTCAAACTGAAAATCAGCAAACTGTGGCAGACACCGTCACCTCTGGAAAATTAGGTAGTTTCTTCTGAGCTTCTGAAGGGACAGAAATGAACTTTGGTCCGGTGGAAGAGGGAGGAGGGACCTCACCTGAGCCCGTGTGTGGAGCATCTGCAGGAGGAACACACCATGCTGATAGACTAGGAGCTCTCGGGGGCTGAGGGCGTCCTCTTCCAGCGTAATCAGCTCTCCTTCACATTGCCACTGTGCATCTAACAGATCCATGAAAGAGCGTCCCCTGCCTGCAACACAAAGACACGACATTCTTAAGACCTTAAAGTAACCACTGCCAGGCAGTGCCGTTTGGTTGTGAGGGCTCTTCTTGGATTAATGCACAAACTTAAATGAAATGTGTAAGGAGACTAATTAATTCATTGCACCACCTAATTTAGTTTTCCTTAGTAATGGGCATCGGTGTCACATGACTCAGGTTTGGTACCCATGGATACATTTAATGCACAAATCCATTGTGTTCCACTTCTCCTGCCCTTTCTGCTGCAAGCTGCTGTAACTTCTTCAGGCGAAATTCAACACAGTTTGTTTGTGTAAAATTGCTGCAGACTCACAACCGTTCGCCTGGTTAACGTTTTACTGTTTTGTCCTGGTGAGGAGGCGAAGTCAGAAGCCTGTGAGGGTGAGAAGGCACCCACCATACGCTTCTCCCTCTTCCGGGCCGCCAGCCTTCACCTTGCTTCTCAACTGTTGCTCCACCTGTCTGAGCAGCCGGAACAGCGGGGAGATCCCCAAAAGCCTGTTCCAGTCTTCCTCTGGGTACACAGCGTCACACAGACAACAGACGGCGCACTGCTTGAACGTCATACAGGCTACAGACAGCGCACTGCTTGTACTTCACACAGACAACAGACAGCGCACTGCTTGTATGTCAGACAGGCTACAGACAGAGCACTGCTTGTACATCACTGGGGTATGTTCTGACCTGCTATAGTGGGGACACAGATGTAAGAATGTCTGGGGTATGTTCTGACCTGCTATAGTGGGGACACAGTTGTAAGAATGTTTGGGGTATGTTCTGACCTGCTAAAGTGGGGACACAGATGTAAGAATGTCTGGGGTATAGTCTGACCTACTATAGTGGGGACACAGATGCAAGGATGTCTGGGGTATGTTCTGACCTGCTATAGTGGGGACACAGATGTAAGAATGTCTGGGGTATAGTCTGACCTGCTATAGTGGGGACACAGATGCAAGGATGTCTGGGGTATGTTCTGACCTGCTATAGTGGGGACACAGATGTAAGAATGTCTGGGGTATAGTCTGACCTGCTATAGTGGGGACACAGATG
>JAOYSI010074038.1:0-19086 GCA_025775065.1 Hiodon alosoides | reverse complement strand
CCACAGGTTCCTTCATTGTAATTCAATGTTCTTGCCACTAAACTATGGTATTTGAACAACCACAGGTTCCTTCATTGTAATTCAATGTTCTTGCCACTAAACTATGGTATTTGAACAACCACAGGTTCCTTCATTGAAGGCTGTTAATCATCAGTGTTGTATTTTTTTCTAATAGATTTGTGATTGATATTCAGCAGAGAGGCATACAATTCAGGATAGAAATGGCTGCTATCAAAGGGAGAAAAAAAACTGGGTAGGGGACCTAAAGAAGGTGAAAAATAAATGAGAGAAGATCTGAAAAGCATGACATATAATCTGTTTGATTGGATTAATCGAGTCAAATCAGAATTAATTGCTGACCTTGAGTTCCTTCAGTAACTTTAAAAACACTCTGCTTATTTCTTCTCCAGTTCTTTTATAAATGATTAATGTTATTCCAATTCAACAGACATACAGTGGTGAGAGAAAGTTTGTGAAATGTTTGTATGTCTGCATTAATGTGACCTGAAATGAGATCAGATCTTCATTTAAATCCTCATAACAGATGAGGAGAACCTGATTAAACAAATAGCACAAAAAATACACTATATGGACAAAAGTATTGGGACTCCTACACATTACACCTACTGGAGCTTTTATGACATCCCATTCTAAATCCACAGGCATTAATATCGAGTTGGTCTGCTGATCAGTCTCACAAAAGTTATTTTGGCCATTCCTCCTTACAGAACTGCTGAAACTCTTGCATGAAGTGCCCGTTAAAGTCCATTCCTAAATACTGTGTGATGCCCTGAAATTCTACTGTAGAATTTTCTGGTACACCCTAGAATTCATGGCGTTGTCAATGATGGCATCCGGGTTTTGAGGCAAAAAAACAGCCCCAGGACCATGATACTCCCACTATCATTTTTGTGAATTGGGATGAGGTTCTTATGTTTCTCAGGACATGACACACTTCCACAAAGTTGAAAGTTGACTGAAGTTTATGTTTTTTATATAGGGCATGGCCACCCAAAATCACTTCCTCAAATGTTGATCTTCCTGTCACAGGGTTAAAGAAAAAATGTAACTCTGGTCCGCCAAGCTCTAGATGAGCACCTCACTTCCATGTTCCTAAGTGGCCCCTTAGCAAGGGGATCACTACGGTCTGGTTATGGTCATATGACGAACATTACATGGACTAACTTTCAACAGTATACAATGTTATTTGAAGCTCTGAATATGCCATGGTTTTTGCTAGGTCGTAGTGCTGTATGCATTCCCAGAATAAAGATGGGTGATGAGTTCTATGAAGTGCGGGATGGGTACGAGAACTGCTACCTGGTCCAGGAAGAGGGTGAGGAAGAGGAGCGTTACTGCAGGAGGAGCTATGTGAGTACGACCCTGATCCGCTCTCGCAAGTGTGTCTTTCTCATCTTTGGCGGGTTGTTTTGCCTCCTGGCCCTGGCAGGCTACCTGGCCTACGTGGCCGGAACCCCTCCGCGCGGCTTTGTAGGTCTACACACTGAGTGTGGCGAACTATGGGGCCACTGGAGAAACGGGATTTACTCTTTCATGGGAATCCCCTATGCCGCGCCACCCATCGGGGAACTGCGATGGAGGCCCCCAGCTGATCTCCAGGAGTCCGGCCTCTGCTGGAAGGGGATCTACGATGCCACTCGCTTTCGGGATGTGTGTGCCCGGGTGCTTCCCTGGGGTGAGGAGGGGAGCGTGGTGGGGGAGGAGGACTGCCTGCATCTGAGTATCTGGACGCCTACCCTGTGGACCGGTGCCAGGCTCCCTGTGATGGTGTGGCTTCAAGGGGAATATCCTCACATGCAAAGCGGGCCTGAGGAGAGCCCATCGCCCATTGAGGACCTGACTGCTAAGACGAAGCTCGTTTACGTTACCCTCAATTACCGCCTTGGTGCCTTCGGTTTTCTGGCACTGGGGCTTCTCAGACACAGCTCTGCCACCAATAGCTCTGGTGAGTCCTGCAAATTCTAGACAGTCTAACAGAAGGTTACCTTTTTTGACTGCCGTAACTCATAAAATATTAGCTTTTAAGCTCATTGGCTAAATGGCGCTTCAGTACTTCAGTTGAAATCACGTACGCATTTTAAATAATAATTTTTACAAAATACTGACATAGCCTGGTTGGGCTACGATAGTTTATAGCCACATACATACAGAAGCTTACACATACATCTTGGTGTTTAAAAATATATTTACTAATATAATTAGTAATTACTAATTACAGGAAATTATGGCATCATGGACCAAATAGCTGCCCTGCAATGGGTACAGAAGAATATACATTTGTTTGGAGGAAATCCAGAAAAAGTCACCGTATTTGGACAAAACTCAGGTATGCCTGTATGAAAATGTCTTGTTGGAATTGGGTAATGTCTAGTGTTAACTACTGGTATGATAACAGGGTAGATATTTATTTAAAAAAGAATGTATTGGCCTCATCCCTATCTCACCCATCTAGGAGGAGCATCAGTGTGGATCCTAATGATGTCACCGCTCTCCAGAGGCTTGTTCCAAAGGGCAATCGACATGAGTGGCTCATACGTTTACAACAGCTCCCTGGAGGAGGCTGAGAAAAATAACTTGGTCTTTCTGAATAATACTGGCTGCGGGGATCTGCCATGTCTGTATAAACTATCCATGGCCCAAGTCCTCCAGGTGCAGAGCTTACATTTCCATGCACACCTGTAGTTGGGTTTTGCTAGATATTATACTCATTTATACAACCAACTTAAAGTGAGGGAAGATTTATTTATTTAGTCAGTTTGAAATCCCCTGCCATTTACATTGGGTTGTAATTCTCTTTAACATTCTTCGGCTTATCGTTTACTTACCAGATTTCTTTGCTACAGGGGCTAGGCTCAACATCAAATACTGAGAACTTTGATTTAATTTTAACTGAGCCTTTCTACCCTGCTTTAGTCAGTCCCGAAGGAGAAACGGCATTATTTGGCAGCAGAAGATCTGACAGACTTACCGGTGAAAGGACAGGCTGACTGGCCGGTAGTTGTAGTAGACAGGCACGTTCTTACGGCTCACCCCTTCGAGACCTGGGAGAAAAGCAGTGGCTATAGTGACGTTCCTTTCCTCATCGGCACAACTGAGCAGGAAGCTGATTTCAGGTACTATTTTAGCCATTAGCTTAGTGTACGTCTCCCACTGCTCTTCCATATCATCTGACCCATGTCAACCATGACACTCAGAGTTCTGGATAATGAGCTTATCAGACAATGGTAACTACCTTCCTGTTTTGTAGCAAATGTCTAACTTAATTTCTAGTATTCCTTAGAACTTTGCTAAAGCACCTTTTGAAGGTTATTTATTAACTAATTTGTACAGTTAATGTATGCTGTTGTGTATTCCAACACATGACAAACCATGGTAGAGTGGCAATATGTTTCTACTGTTTCTTATAGACCAGCTTATGAGAACATGTCACTTTGGACTTGGGTTGACTATCGGTGGTTTGTGAAAGGTGAGCATTTTACTGACGTCACCCACCCCAAGTATTCCAATGAACCTGTTTAAGGCCTTTGTAACTAATGATCCGTTTTTCCGTGTCCCAGACAAACTGAAGCGCATTGGACCGGATGTCCTCAAGGAGGTCCTGGATCTGTACCCAAGCTCTGCCATGTGTCCCCTAAACGACCGCTGTCCTGAGAGGCTGTACACCACCATGGTGTCTGACATACGAGCCAGCTGTCCCAGCAACGAGATAGCCCGGAGGGCTGCCAGTAGGCTGCTTACATTCTGTCCCTTAAAAAGTCTTCTTACCAGCTGTCTGATTCAGTTTTGCATGGGTCTCTGCGTAAGGACTGTTGAAATAAAACGTACAGCATTACTGGCCAAAAGTTGTGTATCAACAAACCTTGTTCACGCTGCAAGATTAGACAAAACTTAATGTTCTGTCTGCAAGCTCATACACACTCCGTCTCCCTCTGCTCTTCTAGAGGCATTGAGGAGCCCGGTGTATCGCTACGTCATAACTCACACGCCGTCCAAGGAGGTGAACATCTCCAAGCTGCTACCCTTCCCAAGCCGCTTCTCATTTCGCTTCTTGGACAGCTTGGCCTTCTTTGGAGGGCTGGAAGGGGCACTGGGGAAAACCAGCCCAGAGGACAGACGCTTCCAAGAAGTCCTGATCAAGTACTTTACCAATTTTGCCAAAAAGGGTGAGTTTTCCTTATAAAAGAATAGATGAGCTTACATCTAAAAGATATCCGCTACCCTAAAATACTTTGGGTTTTCCGATCACTATTGCAATTTGTGCTAGATGTGTTGTCATGCTGCTAACCTCACAGGTGAGATGCCCAGCGAGTGGCCAGAATACCCATCCAGCACTGCTCTGCTATCCCAGGATTTCTCTGCAGTTGAAAACTTGTCTGCTGCTCAATGCCGAATTTGGGAGGCGAATGGGTTTTACCCGTATGTATGGTAAAAACTCATAAGCAAAAAGTTTGATGTTTATTCTGTTTGAGGAAAAATAATTTATAAAACAGAAAGTAAATGTTTGTGGTATGTGAAGCACCATCTACCTGGAGAAAAGTGTTGTACCTGAATATTAATGTTAAGTTTGTCTTTGCATAACAGTGAGTAACTATTTGAGTTGGGTAAAACATTTGAAACGAAGGCAAAACACTTAATGTGACCATAGCTGTGCAGCTGTGAGGGTCACAGCAAAAGCATATCGCTAAAAGAAAGGTTTTTCTTGGTTGACGTAGAGGATCAGTGCTCCGTCTTCACAGGGACTAAAGTCGTTTTAAATAAAGGCACAACTCATTTGTTTTGCTATTAACATCCACCTGCCCTTCTCCATTGATTTCTCACATTTTTGCCTGATGTTTGTCGTTTTAAAATTATATAGATTTTTTTCAACGTCTTGAATAATCATCATTCTAAGCACTTTAATCATAATAATCACACCCATTCAAAGATAAATAATTAAACACACAAGTGTAGGCTTTATTGGAAAGAAAATTCAGTTTTAGCATTTCCCTACAATAAAATGATTTGTTTAAAGAACTATTGTCCATGGAGTCTGCGGTGAAGGAAGCCAACGGTTGTATTTCAAGATGTAAGGTTTTTGCCCTTTTGGTAGTTGTGAAGTCTGAATTTTACAGATTCAACGCATTATATGCTTTTGTCTTCTAAATAGAGAACTAAATAGAGAATTGCATTCAAGGTAACTGCCACTCATCTCCGCACATAAGCCATCACACACAATCTAAACCCTCACTTCAACTATATATAAAGCCTGATCCTTTTTCCATCGTAGAACAAAATTTTATACTATTTAAAAGTTTCCCCTAAATCTACCGATGGGGGATACAATGGGCTTTAACAAGTTTCTCCAACAGTAAAATTCTAACAGAGACAAACCAGTGGCTAGCATTGGTTATTATACATCAGGTCGTAATAGATCCCCTGACAGACTTTGACAGTCCCTTTTTCTTATCGGATGACGTCACCAAGTGTCATGTTTTCCAGCGTATTGAAATGAGACCAGTTACTGCACTCCCTTGAAACAGACCCTGGCCAGTGTCAAAAGCAATGCATACGTTGTTTCCTGCTACATTCATGCACCAGGACTGTGGCCTCTTTACTTTGTTCCATTTCTCAGCTATCAGCAACAGAGAACTTCAAAAAGCCCATTTGTAGAGCATACAACAGACAGTCCACCGTAAAGCAAGCACATTCTAAAGTTACACTGATATGAATTTTTTGACGTGTGTGCAGTCCATACCAATATCATTCAAGGTTACAGGTCTACAAAAGGTGGTTATGCTGAGCAACCAGTCGATTATTCATGAAATATACTGGATTATGAATTGTGTGTAATATATATATATATATATATAAGCAGTGTGTTATGTTAAAGGGATTTAACATACATTTATTGTAATGGAAATAAACAAAATAATTTGTATCAGAAAGTTCGCTATTGCGTTTGTTAGCTAGCTGCTAGTTGACTTGTCCATTTTCCTCCTGCACACGAACTCTAACAGAGTAGGCTGCTGCTGTCCTGCATTGCTAGCCCTCTCACTACTGCTGCCGGCGTCAGCTCTGTGTTTTGCTTGTAAATGATACTTCAGACTCGACGTACTTCTGTGATACACAAATTCACCCTTACAGTAGCTGCAAATAACTTTGCTTTTATCCAAAGACCCATCTGTAAGGCTTTTGTAATAAAACTGGCTATTTAAAAGCCCTTTCGCAGCTTTCCCCATCATTCAAGCTTATTTAATCAGCGAAGCTATATCTAAATTAAAGCAGTCGATTGACAAACAAGCGCGAGAGCATGGAGTTGTATTTTAACCATGGATGGTTCAAAGGCTAAAAAAAAAGCGTTAATTGCGACAAAAAAAATTAACCGCATTAAGCATTTTAAATTAAATCGCACGCGTTAACTCTAACAGCCCTAATATATGTCAGTAAAAGATTACATTTTTAAATTCAACATAATAAAATACAAAAAGAAAACATTAATGTTAAACTGAGATTTAATCATTTATGATAATGCTGTAAGGTATAGTATACTTTGAACAAGAGATACTCTTAAATAAAAATAATTACAATTCATTTTTGGTTATAAATAATTTTTTTTTTTTTTTTTTAAGGAGTACTTAAAACCTTTTGAAAATTCATACAATTTTTTTTTTAAACCAGAAAACAAGATTACGAAATGAAAGCACTGTGGCTTTCTACATCTAACAATACTTTCTTCAGGAAAATTTAATGCTTCCTCCAAAAGAAAAAAAAAAACACTTTTTAAATCACCTCAGAGTCTCCAAGATTCTAGATAGGTTGAGACGAGATTTTTACTGTTGTCATTAAGAATCACAGCTCGGCTGACTCCCTCCCTCCCCAAACACTGACAAGTGTGGTTCTGTTTTTCTATTCCATCGCATTTTTCTTTTCTTGTGGCGTTTTGGTCCAGTTTTAATATGTTCCGTATCGATCCTAAAAATAAAAAAAATTTTAAACAGAATTAACTAATGTACATTGTCACCACTTACAGGATATGTAAGGGCAAGTTCCACTCCCTCAAATTGGGTGAAACGACGGATATTGCGGACAGTAGTACGCAAAACTAAAAGTAATAAGAGCAGTGGTCTTCACCTGAATGGTGTTCATCACCCCGTTAGCCAGCACTGCCATCTTTCCGGCCACGGTCTTCACCCCCTGTTTGAACTGGGCGATGTCAGGGCTTGACGGGAGCACACTGTCGAAGCTTGACACCCCTGGAGACGCATTAAACACACGTGTAAAAACCTGTTAATGCCAACAGCTACGGCTAAAGCCGTCAGCCGCACTGACCTGCTGAGCGGCTCCCGTCATCCCCGAAAAGGTCAGCAGAACTGATGGACGTGTTGCCGGACATGCTCTCCAGACGGTTCTTGGCTTCATACTTCGAAACACAAATGGTGTTAAAAATAATCACGTTAGTGACAAAAGCGGCTTGTGTAGCCAACAACAGGGATGCAAACATTTCTCCTCGGATCTACATGAATCTCGTAGGTGACCTATTTTGACCTCAAAACGGTGAATTTCACCCAAAGGAGAGGAGTTTGCATCTCTGCAACAATTTTACACTTTTTGGCCCCACCCCCCCAGTTTTATAAAGTAGGATCTAGGACCTCTCAGCAACTCAACCATGTTCATTCTTTGGTTTAAACCTGCAACCTCTTATTCCACAATGCATGTGTAATCACACCTGATTAACTCATTCAAAATTACCATGAAATTGTTTACTTGTACAATTTTTTTCTTGGTATTATAAAGTGACACAAAATTCACCCTGAGACTGACACCTTTCAATATTCTTCTGCACAAAAACAAAACATTTATAACGGCATTTATAAGAAACAAACATGAATATAGAACTAAATTCTTATTTTCAGGGTCTTCCTTGCAAAAAGGTGAAACGTTACGTTACGACTTACCTCTGCACTGCTCTCCCGCCCGAAGAACATGTCGGAGGAGATAGCCTTGGCATCAGCAAATTTCTGACGAGCCACACTCGACTCTGTCGTCATTGGCACGTTGGTGTCTGGCTTTCTCCGGCTCGGCAACCTGAGCACAGAGGACACCCAATCACGTTTGAGCGCTAGCCCGGCTACACGCACCAGGAGTCATACACAACACAAACTCAATTCTTCCAGGATTCCTCTTCCATCGCTTATGCGTCAGGATGACAAACAATGAACTAAACGACTACTAAACGGATTGAAGGGATTCACATATGAACCAGGACTGACCTCTCCCCAATGGGCTGGGTACTGGAGATGGTGACCTCACTCTCCTTAGGCTCCGTTTTCTCCAGGGCCCAGGAGGAGAAAGAGCTTCCCTCCGAATCCCACCGCGAGCTGAAGCTATCGCCCAACACGAAAGGGTTGTCCTTATACCTGCTCAAGTGTATACATTGTGAGTCAGACCTTTTCTACCATAGCTTTGGTACTAATATATAAAAACCCATTTTCTCCAGGGAGCACTTTTAGCCCTTAATGCCTCAATGCTATGACCTCAAGGAAGTTAAACGCTCTAAAGTCAAAAGCTCCAAATTTCTGATGACAAGCAAAAAGTAAGATAGTTACTTTGGGGGCCCCGATGTGAACCCCGGCTCGTCGAACATGTCCATTTTAGATTGGGATGACAACTTGGCACAGATGGGGGTCTCCTGTTCAATCACCTTCATCTCGGACATCACCGAGTGGGAAACCACACTGGAGCAGACAGGGACAAAATCGGTCAAAGGTGGAGAAGAATCCAACATGGTTCTCGGAAGGTGCAAATCGAAGAAAGCAAACGTTTTGTATCATGTTGCACAGATTTGCAATGAAGTTCGTAGTTACAAACGTCAACCGCCATCGTCATTTTACCTCCTATTTCCCATACCCATCCCCAGCCTCTCAGCCTGTTCTCTTTTCTTCCCCTCCATGTTCTGGAACTTCTTGTCCTCCACCTTCCTGTTTAGCTCAAGGTCCTTGTAGGCCAAGCGCATGGAAGTCACACTGTGGATGGTAATGGCAACACACTGAAACTCTACGCCCTGCGTTAAACTAGCACGTGTATGTGCCACGTAGTCGCCCCATGTTGGCTCACTCACATGGACTCCTGGCTCTGCTTCTTGGCTTCTACAGCTTGCTCCTCCCTCAGTTTCTCAGCCACCTGTGCCTGTTTCTCCATCGCATTGAAGCTCTGGCTGCTCACCTTTTGAGCTCCCAGACCTTTCTTGGCACCAAGCTGGAAAAAGAAACAAGCGTAAACTGGTAAACAACAACTACTTCTGCCGTTTTTGAATCTTTAAAATTTATTGTCATATATTACAGACAGACACAGAAGGTACAGCGACGGTCCATACAGAAGACGTCTAGTGGCGATAGTCTGACATCTGCTGGTGAAGTTGCAGATTGCAGAGTGTAACAGTGGCCTTCACTCGACTTGACTGGCAGAGTACATATAAGACAGCAGGATTATGACTGAACAAATAAAGATCCATTACCTAAATAACTTACCCCTTTCTTTGATGATGTGGGCTTTTTTCTACCAATGATAGACGGCTTCACATCTATAAGAGAGAGCGCATATTTGAAAGTCAATAAATAAGATGGACAAACTAATTCACCCCTTCCAGCCATACTCCATAGAGTTCAATCACAAATTCTGTACATGTTTTGTGTGAATATTATTATTACCACTTATGCACGCAAGAAGTTTGACGTCAGCAAAATTATATCAAAAATTTTAAAAACGATCACCCCACGTCAATAAAAAGGTGGAAACCCCTTTGGCAGCAATCAAAGTTGTGACAATATCGTGTACAAATCTCTACAAACTTTACACACCGTCTTGGGACTCATTCTTCTTAGCAAATTGTCTCTCAGATTTATTTTGTTTATTGACAGTCTGCCATAGATTCTCAGTAAGATTCAAGTAAGGATTTCAGCCACTCGGGAACATTCATTTCTCAAGCCACTCTGTCTGGCTTTGGTCATCCTCCTGCCGATATTTCTGTCAGTTGTAGGTTTTTAGCAGACTGAACAGACAGTTTTCTGTCTCTCAGTTTTCCCAATCCCTGCTGAGGATAAACATCCTCATGACAGGATGCAGCCACCACCATGCTTGACAGTAGGAATGGTGTTGACTTGGTGGTGTGCCTAGTTAGTATTATGCCAAAGGTAACACATGGCATTTAGACTCAAACGTTTCAACTGTATCTAATCTGGTCACAAAACGATTTGGCACGTTTTCAGTATGTAGCCTCACACGTGGGGAGGGTGAGGAAGTACAACTAGGCTCCTCCGATCCTAGTCGCCATATAGCCACCCTCTGTTCCACACTGCAGGCTACAGAGCTCGGGTGAGAGTTTCAGGGGGAATATTAGGAGAGGCACGTCCCTTTCAACGCTACTGCCGGCCTGAAGGTGCCTAGGAAGCAGTTGGGAGACTTTTGTTAGCAAGGAATCGAGAAAAGCCTTGGCGATTTAACCCACTTCAGGCGACATCACGCAAATGACATGATCTGGAAGGGAAGTGGCCAACTCCAGCTCACAGAACCGTGCACTTCGGAGCCTTTAGCTTAACCTCATGCCTCTCAGCTGAAAAGGCCAGCCAGGATATTGTTGAATAAACTGGTGTTTACTCCCATAGAACTCTGAAGCCTCATGGAGGCATCTCTAACAAGTTACCTCCTTACGCAGTAGCTTATTTTAGATCAATGTCTGGGTGGCGCAACACACCTTCCAGTTTGGAATTGAGGAACTGCCCCAAGGTAGAATGACAGAACTAGAACTGAATATACAACTGTCAAAGTCACATTGCGGTATGCAGAGAGAAGCTAACCTAACTAGTCTGTCCAAGTCATATGTAAACTACTTTACAGTTGCCGTAAAAAAGGAGGGGAAATATCTACGCAATGCAGATTTAAAAAAAAATATTTACCAATTTTGTTTTTTGCTCAAATAGGTTGTGCAGGTAATGCATCAATTTATATTCAAAAGAACCACAATTTGAAAGGGGGTTTACCTTGGAAGGATCAGCAAAGCAAGTGCATATTGGCTTCCCCCAATAACATTACATTTAAGACGTCCTTCCCCACCACTGTGTTAAGCCAAGCCATACAGCAAGAATCCTTTGCCACAGTTTACATCCACAGAGTTAGAACACCTCAACAGCTGTAAAATCTGAACTTGGTAATGCGTAAATGCAATTTTAGACCAGGGGTCATCGCGGAGAGACTCTCAGAAAAGCTGAAACATTAGGAGAACGTCACAGCCACAGCGTCACAACACTATTTAAGGGAAGAATGTTAAGGTGGTATTGGGTCAGGCAGTGATCAGCTATCGCAACAGTGAAATTAGGGCACTCAGGGTGGGGCGAAAAAGCTTTTGAACCAAGCACATAACCATGCCCGGTGCCCTGCCAGCCATGGGGCCGTCGGCAGCGTTACCCAATCAATCACCTGTAGAATGCAGTGGTTCATCAGACGACAAGCGCATCGAGTCTTCTACGTGATATGACAAATGGAGCAGTTAGAGGGTAATTCGTTCAAAATAAAATTCAAAAAATGTTTTATTCAGTCCAACAGTTAATCTCCAAAACTCACACTCGCATTTCCTTGCCCCATTCTACTAAAAAAACAAAAAATAAAATAAACTATTGCAGGGCCTATAATTTTGACACAATGTATGAATTGAGAAGACCCGAGGGCATGGGCTCTGAAAAGGATTTTTTAATTTATATGAATAATAATGTATTCCTGTCCCTGATCTCTTCTCCAAGACAGAGAAGACCCAAATACAGTTCCAAAATTTGAGAACAACAAAAGAAACTGCTTATTAGAAGCACTGATAGTACAGAAGATACTAACGGCAAAACGGCACACACAAACACGTTTTAATGGCTCAATTGTGTGGCTGAAATTGTGCCTGTGACCTTTATCCCTGCACAATTCTTGGGCATCCTGGGGTGGTGTGGCCGCTCTTAGCAATTTGAGATACTGCAATGGTCTTTAACATAGATTAACAAATTACAGATGCTGTTGACATACGACAAGCCCCCTCCCAGTATCCGTTAGACTCTCACCTGCCAGGGAAAAGCGATCAGTTGAAGATTTTTGAGGACAGACAGTATAAACTCACCAATACTGGCTTTGGGAGATGTGCTCAGGCACTCAATGCTGGGTCCTTCCTCTAGCGCTGAGAACAATCAGATAAACATTTGATGGTGGGGGAAACAATTTTGGTTTGGGGTTTCTGAATTGCAAGAGTCGGTTATATTACTAATTTACTGCATCTTTATAAGTACTACATTAAATAACTCACAAGCACTTTAAATAAATATGCGTGCCTTTTCATAAAAACTAAAATAATCACAGGGTTAAATCCAGCTCTCTAACACTTTTCACCAGCCATCATCAGTGGTTAATAACATTTATTTATGAATGATGTCTGGCAGCAGCTATTACAGCCCTCTACAAACAGTGCCTGCCGTTATTTGACTGGTCTGACAAGGTATTACGGTCTTCGATCAAGCAGGGGCACCTACCGGCGTCAATGTTCTCTACTGCCCTCTGGGGGGCCACCGCTCCGTTCTGCGCAGGGGTAGGCATATCCCAGGTGCTGGCAGGCTTCAACACAAAGTGTGACATCAACATCAATATACATCACCACCACACTCACCGTTACCGTCCAAGGTCCAGTCTGCCTAGGCAGGAATTAACTTCGTGGCACACAGATAATTTACATGCACAGGCTAGCACTAGATAAGCAGGCTTTAATCTGGTTTTGATGAACAGGGAAAGAAGGCAGCTTACGCCAGTTACAAATATTCTGGATCAGAGCTGAATAAAAAACACTTAAAAAAAATATGTTTCATCTTAACATCTTATTTTATGTGGAATTGTCGATACTCCCAATTTAATATCAATATGAAAAACAAGATGCAATGGAATGTTACAGCGCAGATGAAAAACGCAACGCAAATGAGGAAACCTGGCACACACACACCTGACTATGCTCAGCAAAGAAGTCCGTGTCTTTCATCTCAGTGGCAGCTGCCTGGTTCCCCGATTCCTCAATCCACAGCTGAAAATAAACACTCAATACATTCACAAATTCAAGCCAAAGAGACCCCGTTTTATCTGGTTAGGAATGCAACCACCTCGAACATCTTTCTTTCTTCACAATGTAAAGCATTCATCATGACATCTTTTCTAGAGAAGTAACCCACTGCAGTTCCAGTTTTCCACATGAATAATCACTTTTATGTTGTTCTACGCTACAGTTCTGACAAGTATTCAGCTCGCTCAACTGGAGTAGAATAATGCCAAAAATCTTGAATCACAGCCCCATGAGGACCTTCACCAAAACACAAGCGTGCATAAAGAGAACATTCTGGTAACTTTGCGTCAGTGTCCCTGCAACGCCAACACGGGGTCGTTCCCGTACTCACATCAGAACCATATTTTGACAGGGCTGCATTTGCTAGCTGTCTGATCTTCTCCCGGTACATCTGGGCTGCCCGGCTCTTGTACTTAGCGTTGGTGTCATTGGTCGTGCAGCCATGCTGGCGGAAAAAGGCTGTCTTCACCGAGAAGACAAGACAAAACTGTTTAGCATCATATGGTCTGCCTCCGGATTGCAGACAGGTACACAGCAAGTTTATTTGTCACACGGGAACTCGCACACTTACTGCATTGGCATTTCCTCCAACCTGCATGCACCTCAGCTGAAACCAGTTCCAGTTGGAATCTAATTCTGTGGATCTAGGGGGAGAAAGACGCATATTGTCGATACAGAACCCAGTACGTTTCCATCACAAAAATGAGAACCAATTCAGCCGGCCACCGCCAGCTGGAATTGGCAGCAGCCGTTCGGTCAAGCAGTTACCGGATGAAGCTTATGTGCACTCCCAGAGACCGGTGGCTACCAGAGCAGTCGATACACAGGAAGACACCATAGGGTATGCTGGCCCAACTGGGATTCTTAGCAGCACAATCAAAGCAGGTCTGGAATTAACACAAAAAATATATTTTCAGTTATATTTCCAACAATAATACATTTTGTTAAACACCTTCGCTCTAGATTTAATACACAATGAAATGTGAGCAAAGGCCCACGGGCATCTTCTTAACCCTTCGGACCAGTTAATCAAGCGTGCTTGTGGCTAGGGCTGGGCGATATGGCCTAAAAGTAATACCTGCATATTTCAACATTTCAAACGTCTCAATTTTTCTTGTTCTGTCTAAACAAATAAAAACAAACCAAGATATAATTCAAAGAAGTATTTTCTTTATTAAAATGAAGAAATAAAAAAGGCCACTTGTTTTTCTGTATGAACACCACCACCTGCCCAGCCGTCCTTAATGCCTCATATATCCCTGAGAAAAAGACTGAGACAGCAGTCTCCCTATAAATGTTTTCAAGCACTTCTTAGACACAGGTTCACTTTCTTCTTCTTGGCATACGCACACAGTTGTGCCAGGGCGATGTGCGTTTTAATCAGCTAATAGAGACGTCAACTCGGAAACAACTCTTCGTTTGATGCCCTCAATCTTGTATTCGGTTAGGTATGTTCTCCTGAACCACATCCAGGGTTTCATCAGTGGCATGGTCATCGTACTTGTCATTAGAATACTCCGGTGTGGCGCGCTTGAGTTTCTTTGTGAGGTCGTTCTCACCTTCATCTGGCTGCAGGATGCCGGCGTTTCGCACAGGCTTGAGTTAGGAGACACTGAAGCAGTTTATCCCCAGACAGCGTGAAAGTCAATTAGTGTAGTGGGCTTATGGATTTGTTCACTGACGCCAACACGATAATCGATATCCAGCCAGCTGGGCGCCAGGTGCCTTCTTTTCTTCTCTGGGCCCAGGACCTGAACTATGGCCTTCTCCTGCTCGAGGATTCGTTCAACCTTCTTCTGCCTTGAACCCCACCTGGTTAGAGACTCTGGGATGAGCTAGTGAGTGGATAGATTGAGCTCAGCCTGTAAAAAATGCCATGTCTCTCCTGTTCTTCCAGCTGAATGAAAAGGCACATACCACCATCTTGCATAGCCCGATGGCACGGTCAGTCAAGCATTCCCACACATCACGTAAAAATTCCAGAAAAGCCTTATTTCTATTTGGAAAAACACTTTCCATAATATTGTGTATGCAAACAGGAAGGCACACACAGGACTATTGAATCGTTTAGGAATGTTTGACCACTGTAGCCATCTGAATATGTAATATTTAATATTGTTGATTGCAAATGTATTCATTTAGTCCATTTGTCATTATTAAAACATTTAGTGGTTATTCCCAGAACTACCAACAGATTAGCCTAGAGCTGGTCTGAACGTATGTTTTTAACATAATTAAAATCATCCAATGGCACGATTAGCGATGGCGAGGTGAAGCTTGTGCCCATAGCACTTGTTCAACCGCAATGCTTTCATTATGTCGCTCCTGCTGCATGCAAACCTCTCTCTATCTTCTCTCAGCTTCCATGATGACAGCAAGTCTATGAGATCCTAGGCTATTACTTTGTATGCGCATCGGGGGTGTATGATGTCCGTAGGCATTCGTTTTGCAATTTCCAGTCTTCATCCATGAATTGGACTGTCAAACGTAGGCATGGCTTTGACGTTCTGCTCGACCACTGAACAAACAAACATCAGCTTATCTGGGACTACTTCGCAGGTAGCAATGCATATTTGTGGAGAGACTTCTTGCGTAAAATACTTAAGTTAAGCAGCTTTTCACCACGGTATAGCTTGGGACCATATCTTTTGGTAACGGTCTCCGTTACCTCCTTTTACCTCAAACTTTTATAGTCATATGGGATGAGGTTTGGAAAGGATGCGGCTATGGATATTTGTCATTTAGCAGATATTTTGGGAGTGGGGCAACAGGAAGAATCAGAATTGCCTGGTTTCACGCATTCCTCCCATTCAACCTTATGTTTTTGTTTCAAGTGATGGGAGAGGTTGGCTGTCCAACTGCTTTTCGTAGCAATTGTCTTTCGACACACTTTGTATAGGGCATTAGTTTGCTGAATATCGGATCTCTTAAACCCAAACCACTTCCACATGACTGAACAAACATTGCTTCCCTTTTTGGGGACCATTACATCCTCACGAGTGTCCGAGCTGGTTCTCTCACTTCCCATTTTGGTATAACGCATGCCGCCGCTACACTTCATGGGCATGGTTACATCTAGGATTGTGATTGGAGTATAACTTCGGTGCATGTTCTGTGACTCAGCTGGGGCATGATTCGTCATCGACAGATAGGAGAAAGTTATGGTACGTTCCAACAAAACCTTGATTATTGCAAGACACGCATTTCGCGCTAAAACAAACTCGATATATCGCCCAGCAAGAATTCAATGCATTTCAATGACACTTCCAGCAAAACTGAAGAAAACATTCTTGTGACATACGTTATCATAATTGCATTGAGCAGAACTAACACATATCACTACAAATTTACATTTTAGTGATTGTTTTTATGGAGCATTTAATCAGAGAGTGAAGGTCAAAGTCTATATACATCTCTATGATCAAAGCCAAGTAGGTATGTTGCACAAGTCTGACAACCATTCAATGATATGTACCAGAGCCAAGCATAGCGTTGAAAACAACATTAACCTAAAATTATGAAAATGGGCAAAAGCCCTGATTTACTAGTTTGCACATGTTAAATAGCCTCAAAATCGAGCGCATATGTCCTGGGCCAATGGTTACTTCCAAGCCAGTAACTTAATCACTGGAAAATTTACCTGAATGATGAGCCCTGATTGATCAGAGTTTTTGTTTGTTTTTGCCACCAACACAACTTATGATTCGGATTACTTCTGACGCAACGTGTTAGATGAGAGTGGAACGCAAACCAGTTGCTGAAAATATTTTAATAAATGATTGATAATGTCCACCTATCAGAACTGGCTGTAATAAGAAAAATACAAGCAATTAGACATCCTTTTGTGGGTGACAGATATAGTCAGCAGTAACTATGCCACCGAGAAATTAGAATACTGCATGTAGCAGAGAATTTTTGGTTTCCAGTGTAAAGGGACATTACAATGGAAGCCAGTGAAAATGGTGTCATGGCAACTGAGTGACATTTCCTTTTGTTTAATATATCAACATTTCAAACATTTTAAGATATGGATAATTCAAACTATCGACATTTTAAACAAAATAAAATTACACTGGCATAAGCAAAAAAAGTTGTCTCCTTAAATTTTAAAAAGTGTAAATCACTCTATAGTCAAACCGAAGTATGGCCACTTGAACGAAACCGTTCCAGTCACTTGCTGACGTCATGCCGACCCGGGTTTACGTGAAAATATTTGTTATGCCTAGGGCTCGTTCTGATAAGTGAGGCTGTATGATTTGCTAGAATAGTGTTAAAAACAATAGTAAAATTTCGAAAACCGTTGTCACTTGGCTACAGCTTAACAGCAACCTATGCAATTATTGTAACGTTAACGGTTATGGCTATAGCAGTGTAAGTTTGGACACACTCCCAACAAATTGTCAATTAAGTGGTTCAAAGTAGCCCTTAACCAAGGCCAGTGGCATTAGTATGAAACTGGACACAGCTATTTAGCCATTTAGCCGGCGGGAGCCCAAGCTAACTATCGGTTTACATAGGAAAGAAAACATAAGCCACACCTGAACAATTCATATTCAAACATGGATCACAATAACGGTGACAAATAAAATACAGGTTACAGGTTAGAATGTTATTTTTTCAGTACCTTGTTCGTTGGGATAGACCGTAGTCTTTTAAAAGTAGTTAATATCTCACTCTTGTTCGGCTCCAACGCCATCTTGCCACCTTTAAAAACAACTCCGATGTTACGGGTAGCAATGAAGGTCAAACACAACATTTGAATTCACGCAACTCAGATTTCGCCATTTGGAACTGGACAGCTTCCGAATACAGTAGCACAGTGCCTCCACGTGGTGGCTGGAACCCTAGCCACACGAATTGGATCTTTTTCCTAGCTAACTCACTCTTCATCAAGTTTCCTCACAACTTTTATTTGTGCTACTCCGATTTTTAAAAATTATCCATGGTTTTATTAGAACTGGCAGTTCTAATAAATAATAATCCAATGAATTAGATCCTGTCATGAAACCAAGCCGAAAGGGGTTTTTGGTTAACTCTATAAACTTAGCCACAATTTTCCGTTTTTTCTGTACAGAGCCATAATGGTGCCATAATGCCCAGAATGCATTACTGAGGGCTGCAGGACTCCCTAAAACTCCATAGAACACATTACATAGTTCAAAATCAGTTAAATTGTTAGACCCCCCCTTCATCTTTGCCACAATTTTCAGGTTTTGCTGCACAGAGCCATATCTGTACCATTGTGCAAATGGCCTGAAAGCAGCAAGGTGTGCTGTACTAAAGACTCACTGCATTCCTCAAACTATTAAAATAACCTTTACGTCCTTGTTTAAATGACTGCAAGGTCTAGCAGTGTTTAGCATTGTGTTAAAGACACAGAGGAGGCCTGTGTGCAAGGACATTTTCGGTTCGGTTTTATGTTTGTAATTTTAGTTTTATCCACTAGATGTCCCCCACTCTCAATGAGCCCTTTATCAGTCGGAGCTTTGTAATGATTTTAAAACAGAGATTGAAAGTTAGATATTAAATTATATAAGGAACATTCAGTATTTTAAAAAGTCAAATAAAGCAGGTTATTAGTTAAATTAAATCATTATAAGGCCAATTGATTGCATGATTACAACAAAAACAGCAGGACAAGGGGGTCCCTGGGACCAAGGCCACTTGTTTAGGGTAACAAATGTCTGTGTCAGTGTCTGATCTGGTGCACTCAGCCCTACAACCTCACACTGTGTGCGTCTGTCGGCAGGTGTACCAGGTGCTGGATGGTGATCCTGTGTGAGTTCGGCAGCCCCAGTTGCAGGTGTGCTCAGGGCTGTGTGCAAGGTGCAGAGCTGCGTTGCAGGCGAGGGCTGTCTGTGGAGTCAGAAAGACACAACATTTCCCAGGGGCCACTGCATCTGGTAAAGCCCTCTCAGCGAAGTTCAGGTAATATTGTCATGATTGTGCGTGCA
>JAOYSI010074037.1:0-19088 GCA_025775065.1 Hiodon alosoides | reverse complement strand
ACAGTCCTGTTCCTGACAGATCCCTCTTATCCACATTGACAAAGCAGGCCAAATACCATTTCTAACAGTCCTGTTCCTGACAGATCCCTCTTATCCACATTGACAAAGCAGGCCAAATACCATTTCTAGCAGTCCTGTTCCTGACAGATCCCCCTCATCCATATTGACAAAGCAGGCCAAATACCATTTCTAACAGTCCTGTTCCTGACAGATCCCTCTCATCCATATTGACAAAACAGGCCAAATACCATTTCTGACAGAATTAGAATTAGAAATGACTACATCGCAAGCAAAGATGATTCACGTTTGCGTAATCACCTTGGTTCTGTTTTGGGCTATTTTTATCCTCACTATCCACATATCCACTGTTGTTTTTTTTTTTTTTTAGGTCAAACCAGCCATTTGTCTCAAGTTCAGGCTGAGATGGATCTGCGGTTATTGGCAAGAACGTCATAGGAAAGGCACAAAGGCCAGAGGTTCTCTTAGCCAGAGGCAAGATGACATTCACTTAATGCCCAGTCCTTGAAAACCAATGAAGTGTGCGAAATCCAGGTCACATTTCGTGTTTTCTCAACCGTCCCCTCTCGCAGTCAGAACGAAATGCCTGGACCCAGAAGAAAAAAAAACAGCTCACATTCATTTTATTTTATCGGTGCCTTAATTCAAAAGGTGAATGTGTGGGGAAAAGCAGACAGTAATAGAGATTAAAAACACAAGACTGAGAGGAAGTTCACCTGGCTAGTGGTTTTGCATTTCTAATCATGGTGAAAGAGGAAATAGTCATTTAAAACTCTCCACCTCCGCGACCACTTCACAAGATATTTCCCAAAGTACTCAATAGAAGACTGATTGGGTGCGACTACTGTTCACCGTCATCCTCGACTTAGTGACGTGCTGCTGGACCTTTCAAGTGACCGGACCCTAACGAGTCAGAGTCATTCTGTTCTGACGAGTTCTGTCTCTCAGTGGCAAGGCAGTACATAGGCCTATCAACGGCTGCAGTGGATATGCCAATTCCCCTTGGATCCACATACTTACCTGAGAAGACTTTTTCTGCACTGAAATTTCTGAAAAATATATCCTCGGTGTGGAGGATAATCTCTGTGTTGCTGTGTTCGGCGTTAAGTCAAGGATGCAGATCCTGTGTTCAGGAAAGCAGGCCCAACCAACGAAACTCAGAATCAATGCAAACTTGCCCTCATACTCAGATTCAGACTAACCTGTGTGGCTTTACCCAGCGCGGGTTTAATTATATGCTTTTGGAGAAGGGATGAGATCCACCCAGAGAGTCAGGACTAGGTTCCAAATTAGGGGTTCCTGACTCATAAGCATAAATATGCAGGACTTTGGTTTTTAATCATCTGTCAGGGATTGATATCATAGTTAGATGCCATTGCCTAACACTCTCCACACTTTCCTCTTTGTTTAGTTGTCTTAAGCAGTGGAAATCCTGTTTTACTCAGTGACACGTAGCTACAACCAGGAAAAAAGTGATGTTAAATTCTTCTCACATCTAAACGCTTTGGCTCTTGAGGAATGCAATCAGATAAAATCCATCTTTCGGTTGACAGAAAACAGGACAAGACGTTATTTTTATACAAATCTGAAGCCGCAGCAGTCACCTGGCCTCACCTGTACAGATATACAAAATAAACGTAATGAAATGTTAGCTTTTAAAACACAAAAATAATACGGCAAAAACAACAAAAAAAGACTTTTCAGTAAGCAAACCCAATAAAAACCATTTCCAAAATCGTAAACCCTTCTTTTCTCCAGACAGCTCAGTTTTCACTCTTCCAAAGTTATAGGTTGGCATCCGAGTGCGGTATAATTAAGGTAACCCCACTCAGGTCTATCAATCGCTCCCTGGCAGTTGGCACGTCTCTGGGGCTGCTTGTTGATGGTGTCTCGTTGACATGCCCCCCCATGGCTGCTTGCCACGATTATTTTTCTCAGGTGCCTGAATGTGTTACTGGCACTAGCAAATAAATTAAATAAAGGTCTTGTCGAGGTAGGTTCTGACCCAAGGCCCAGCCCAGGCCTGTACTCCTGCAGGGGAAGTACAGAAACAGCTGTTTCATTACTGATCCCATTATAGAAAAAGTCAGAGCAAACCTGTCCGAAACGTATGGTGAAACATGAACTGATAACAGCAGAGGACAACATTGCCTTACAGATGAAATATCTTTGGGTGCTCTAAAAGGCTCATACTTTCACATGACGAATGAAAACAAAACACATTACACCTCCCTAGCAGACAGAGCCCATTGATTTCCCCCAAAAAAAAAAAAAATCTAAATCATATGGAAGCTCTTAGCAGAAAATGTTGTGTTGTATTCCGTTCCGTTCCTCATGGCTCTCTGCCTAGATTTAACCAGCCTAGGAAAACTGCTTAGTTATTTACAACAAAGTGGGGCAAAGAAATCTATTTTTTAAACTACGTCGTTTAAATGATGATCCCAATCCCTCCAGTTTCCTGCGAGGGTCTGGACGGACACACACACACGGACCACCCAATAAGCTCGTCCAAACAAATACATGATTAAAGGTGGTAGTAAGCAGCCTTCAAACTCCCTTCACAGTGTTGAGCAGCAAGGCTCCTATGTTTGAACCTGCCCTGTCCTCACATTCACCCTGAGATTAATCAAGTTCATTAATTAACACTAATCTGCCAAACCTGCAGCCGGGTTTGCAATCTGGTCTCCACCGGTGTTACGGACTCATCTCATGCTGGAACAGTGGAGGCAAAGATGTAGACCCTCTGCAAACACACAGAAAATTCCCTGATGAGAAACCAATAAAGATAAAGCTCTTTGTAAACCTCAAAGAATCACATTGTCAAGCATGCAACTGCTGGTTGCAGAAAGACCACCATAATACAGCTTGGCCCTCAGCCCATTTATTCAGCTGGATACGTCCCGATTCCGTTCAGAATCAGTGACCCTCTCAAAGGTGTAACGGCAGACCCTTCCTGACACCTGCTGACCTAAATGCAGCCAGCTAAATGTAAAAAAACGTTTTTGTCTAAACCAATCTCGTGCTCCCTATCCTATTTCAGCCGGTTGAAATAAAAAATACAAGTAAATTTTGTTATTGTTTTTGTGACATCAGAACAACACAACATTCAGTTATGATACCCGTTTGTATTTGTTGCTTGTTGTTTATAAATGTTTTATCTTAATTGCCAGACATTGGATAAATCAATAGCTTTGGGCAGTACTTAGCATTAAAATGTTATCTGACTTTCTTACGCAGTAGCTGAAACCCAAAACAGGGTTAAATATCAATTAGAACTTTAAGTTTAATTAATTAAAACTTAATTCAGCCTACAAATAACTTGTAATCATCAATTGATGAGTAAGGCTGACCTATGGCGGGCCCTTCCAATACCTCCACTTTTTATATACAAAAAAACAACAACATTCAAACATTATTTTTTCCCCCTTGTCATCTTAGAAAGAACAATCATTGGCGGTTATCAAACACCTTTTTATGAGACGATAGCAGCCATTTCCTGTTGTGCCTGTGTCACTGTAACCTTACACAACACTGATGCCTGATAAATGAGAGGCTGAGACAATCAATCAATAAAAAGGACGGCGGAGGAAGTACACTGAGCCGATTCTGTTAATCACCAGCCTCTGTCGTGTGCACGGAACGGGTCGTAAAAAACCCCTGTCGCGGGACCCCGCCCCGTTGAGCACACAGATTTCCCAGGGGACGGCAAACACGTCTGTGGCGATTAGGGAGTCCAGACGAGGGATTTGCCAGGATTGCAGAGCCACTCGAAAAACGAGGTTCGATATCGGAGCAACGGCAGCCATCTCAACTGGGCCAGACCACAACCCCGTTAGTATTCAACGACGTGGAAGTCCACCATAGTGGACATTAACAAGGTGCATTAACAGTTTCTCCAGACTCGGGTGCGTTGTATGCCGGGGGATTGGAGTACTGCAGATTCATCATAATCATGAATGTTTTCAGACGTACACCCGATCAATGCTCTCGCTTTCCTCAATGCCTGCTTTCTGGCATTGTGCGAAATACATGCGCCCCTCCCCCGTCACACCCAAAAATAATTAGCGAACAGAACAGTGTGGAACACAAGATCCAACCCGTTCGAACACATCTACCCACTAATCGCAGAAACGTCTACCCAAGAGATGGGCCATTGTTCTTAGTCTCTTATGGGACCATTACAGTTTCATTTATAAGATGAACACATGCATTGTCAACCATTAGCAAGATTTAGATAACAGTACAAGAGACTCAAAGAACATAATTGCCCAACACTTGAACTGTTTATGTATACACCTGAGTAAATATGAAAGTCTTAATTATGATTCCTGATGACTTAACTACATCACAAGCTTGGGTTGACTGGCAGATATAATTAGATTTGTTACAAGCCGTTATTGGCTAATTAGCCACATAGGGACTATAAATTTGATCTATCTCGGCCATTGATGTCCGTCTTCAGGAGAAGGGAAAATGTGAATGGGTTTGTTTTGATGGCAAGGTTTCTGCAGTCATATTTCTGAAAGACAAACATGGGTGTGATGGAAACAAAACTTTTCAGCCATAAATTCCCCAAATTTCTCATACCACACTTAAACTTCTCTAAGTGAGATTTTTTTCATTTGATCTGGAATCATAAGGCTCACAGACACACCAAATTAACGCTGCAGTCCAGGGTCCGGACCGCTCCGATTCCACGGTCAGCCGATCCAGTGCCGCTCCTCATCGAACATATCCAAGTATGGTTACCCTCCATCTCGGGGGGACAAGCAAACCAGATGCTACTCTGTGTCTCAGTAAGGTGCAGAATTAAGAACTAACACAAACAACTATAACCCATTGTCACTTCTACAGATCTGATCACAATTCAACATTTTACAATGCTCAGTTAGCTGTTGCGGTTATATATTTTCAGACAACCGTTTTTTCGTAATTTATACATGTGTATTTTACTGAGAAGAAAACATGAGTTGTTCATGATTTTGTCTGCACCAACAGCTGCATCATCCACGTTGTAATGCAGAAATGGGGAAATCCCGTTACTCTGTGTGGTTCACGCTGCTATCCAATCCTTGTGATCTCTGTCTGTCCTCTGTCAATCCAGTTTTCGTTATGATCAGCGGAAGTTCAAGTTTCAACATCTTTAGTGGCCACTGGCCGGTATCAAACTTCACAACCAAGAAAGAAACAAGACTTCAGAGTGAAAAAAGGCCACAAAGGGGTTCATAACCACAAACCAATAAACGGCTAATTAGGGACACGAGTGATTTACACGATCAATTAACACAAGTGCTCGTGTACATGGAACTAGTGGAAAATTAACAAAACAAAGCAAATACTCGGGAGACTGCGACCTCTGGTGACGAATTGGGGAATTGTCCGATGTGGACAATTCACATACAGAGAGCAAGTGAAGTTCAAGTAAGCGAAGTTAATTGCAAACTAAGACTCAGACCGAGGTAGTGACGGCCAATGAAAGGGCTCGACATCAGAGGAATAACAAACTAAATCCATTAATCTATAGTGCGCAGAGCCCTAAGAGAAGCCTGACCTTTTTTTTTCTTCATTACGCTGAAATGCCTCTTGAAATGTCTTCAGCTAGACTAATGATAATAAAAAGCGCATTCTTCCCGAAGAAAAAGAAAGAATTCATCATCGCGCCATTTACACAGCTGCGGGGAGAGCGGTCTCTTGCAGTGGCATGATTTAGTCTTTCGCCAAGTTATCGCAGAGTCCACTCTTCCTTCCTGTGGAGCAGAAGGGTGGCAAACCGTGAGTAAGCTGCAGTAGGAATCATTCCCGATGCCGCCCGCCTCTGTGTGAGATCTAGATGTCGATTTTATGCTGCAGAGACAAAACTCTCTTCTTCTGTACAAAACCTTAGCAGCTCCTTGTCGTTTAATTGTGGCTGAAACCTTAGCAGCTCCTTGTCGTTTAAGCCGCAATATTGTGGCTGAAACCTTAACCGGTACATACATTTTTATTTTCTGATTTGAAATAAATTATTTTTTGAGATTTATTGTGTTTAAACTTATGACATAATAAAAGTATCCTGTAAAAATGGATCCTGTAATAGATCTGGACCATATGAAAAGCTACAGCGTGGACAGTGGCGCATTATGGCATCCGTGCAGATAAAGACTCCAACTTTTTTGACAGCATCAGTGGATTATTCATGGCTTGTAGCCAACAGTAAACATTCCACTGCAGGGGTACAGTGCTGTTCTGTGCGTTCATGAACAGGAGGCCGCTCACAGCCGGGTTGCCCTGAAGGTGACCTATGGAGCGAGGTTATCCCGTGCTAGTGAACTCGTTCGTCTTGATCACGGGTTCGAACAGGGGGGAAAAGGGAAGTTGGATCTTCTTAGTCTAGTCAAATCCAATGAATGTAATTAGTCCATAAAATACACGTGTGTGTGTGTGTGTGTGTGTGTGTGTGTGTATATATATATATTCTCTCTGGAAGATTTGTTGTTTCTTTGCCCACATCTTGGACACACTCTTGTGAGAGGCAAACTCACGAGTGGTGTTACAGCTCATTATCTCCACCTTGCATTAGCAGAGCAGAGCACTGAGAAAATGGGGGTCTGGGACGGGAACAGCCTGGAGTGCGCAAAGGATCCCTCAGCCCCGGTGCGTTCCTGGTTGAATCTCTCCGATGTTAAAAACATCTGCCGCAAAGCCAGGAGTCGGATGGCCTGGATGCCCCAAAGGGAGCAGACCGGAGACATTCCACGTCTTGACATCTGACCCGTTCGGTGTTGCCCTTTTCTGCCTCTGTCACACATGGGCCGAGGGTGATTGAACAGGGCAAAGGCGTGACATATTTCTGACATAGACTTCGTCTGCTGGCCACAGAAATACCACACAAGTGACCTGTGGGATAAGGAACACTGAAATCTCTTCTGTTAGAGCACTGTCAGCATTTGTATTTAGTATATAAAACAGTTTAGCTCATAGGCCATGTCCCTGACATTAATTTAAAAACCAGAAACTGAGCGAATATTCCTGATTCTATAGGTTTTGTTTGACATGTACTTAAGACCACTCATTATTGTAGTTATAGACTTGACCTAGTGATTACCTTAGGCGTAGAATTATCCAACCTAACGATATTCTGGCATGACATAGTGTTGTCTGGGCATTTTCTCAAAAGGTAGAAACTCATTGACTTTCTCAAACGCAGAGACTAGGTACTATATAATTCAGTCAATAAGGCCGCTGACCGTGACAGATCTTCCCGAAGGCTTTACCCAATGAAGAAATGCTCTGTAGCTGGAATCTAGATGTTAGCTAGATGCTTTGATGCCTACAATAATGCACTTTGTTGTACTTTAGACACAGTGGAGTCCCCAAGCACACAAGCGGCAGAACGGCACCCAGCGTAGGGTGGGAATACATTTTTGTGTGCGGGGGAACAGTGACTCCTGTCAACGTTCAGGGCACCTGAAGGTGAAGGACACGCCTTTCTTCCAACCACACTTCCTCTCCTGCCCGAGCGGTTGTTAGGGTCAGTACTGCTGAACCGAGATAGAACGTGTTCACCTAGCGATTCTTGAAGATACCCCCCCCCCAAAACTTTATCTGATGCAGCTGCCTGAGCGAATGACTGGAAAAGTTCCTGTAGTGCCAAGAGAGGGCTAGCAGTGACAGATTGGCCAGACTGTTCTCTTGACAGCTAGAGGAGTCTCCTAGACACGGACAGGCTCGCTCTCAGGGCTAACAACAGTAGTGGAAGAACCAGTGCAGCACATTATGGGGGAGGTTGGGCAACGGTTTTAACGACTCCTGAAATGGAATAATGGAGTCGTAAACCATGTGTTTCGTTCTTTGAATCTGAAATACATTCTGTAGGGTTCCATTTATTTCACTCCCCATTCACTCACCAAGGATTAGAAGAACAGTGAAATATGTTTTGATATATGTTTTTTTTTTATAGGCTGTACACGGTAAAGGCTTTTGAAATGAGTATAAACACACATTTACATTTTTACTATGGCCAAGGATTATAGTAAAGGTTCTCTACATGAAACATTCTTCTACAGAATGTGTTGTATACACAAAACAATGTAATCTCTTAGGAAAGGGTATTATTAGACAATTTAAAATAATTAGATGGATAGAGGATAATCCGGCTTCACCCAACACCAACACTGACACACTAGCAAGTTACACGGGCACACTGGCTAAAACAGATTCTCTTGATTTGTCTGGCGTATTGTTTCCAGGGTTACGCGCAGAATGTCTTATGCTGTAAAAAAACGAAAACAAAGCTTTCGTTATTCCTAATTGATCCCAAGGCTAAACTGACCTGTTTTATGTGAGATAAACTTTGAACTTTCTGTCAAAAGCAGTACATGTTTTGCTTTCCCTCAGGGGGGAATCCTTTAGTTAACTTCAGGATGTTCACAGCTTGATTGATACTGTTCCCATGTATCATTGGATGTAAGTTTGCCGTCGCTATCTCAAGCCCTTAAGCCATATTTGTTACAAAGCAAGGTTTTAAATGTTGGTTACGTTTAGTCTTACGTATTCAATTTAAGCTTTAAATGCTCGCCACGTAAATTCATTATGGTCTGCCACAGACTACTGTAATACAGTATTTTATCAAAATTGATTCCATATTCCGAAGGCAAAAGCATTTGAATGTTGTGGGAAATCTCCAGATCAGTTCTGAGGTCTACTTAGTGAATCTTATATGAACCAGATGTTGCCCTAGATCCCAGCCCACACGTCACCCACAAAGAGCGAAAATAGTTGGCCGAATTTCTGGGATTGGAAAGTGTTCTGTGGGAAATTACAGTCTTTTACAGACTAAAACCGATAGGCAATTCTGCATCACGTCAATAAATCAATCATTCAGTCAATCAATCAATCAATCAATCAAATTGATGTATTTTCTCAACCTCAATGTGATCAAGTGTAACTAATCAATGATAGAAAAGAACACTTCTATAAAGTAATACGTGATATAATATAAGATATAAAAAACTTAAAAAAAAAAAAATTTCCATGACATTATGGATTTCAAGCACTGCAGTTCACCGTGCCTATAAAGTCAAGGAGAAAAACTGAAATGTGGGACAATGGAATGAATTTAGAGCCATAATGGCGTCAGAATCCTGTTGACAGGGGTTGTATTCTCTGCGGAACAAGAGATTTCAAGAGAAAACAGGAGTAGAACTATGACTCCCAGAATGCATTATTGCTTAGCCCTAGGATTGATTTTACAATGTCTGCCTGATCTTTTTTTAAATACCTATATTGGAGTTTACAATGCCTTTGAGATCCTCTCTGAGCCTATTGCTTGATTTCATGGTTCATTTGGGTCGTTTCTTATCTGTAAGTCAACAGTAGTTTACAATGCTGTCTTTAACAATGGTTTATTATAAAGTCTGATTTTATTAACCTATTTTATTGTAAAAGGCTGATTTTACAATATGGCTATAATCCTGCCTTATATTTAAGTTCCTTTAGCGTTTTTTCTTATTCAAGGATTTGATTCCACGTTGCCCTTTCCTTCCTGCTGTATTGGTGCAGAATGATTAAATCTGTGAGAAGGAATGTTGACTGTATCGATCGGGAGGCTGATTACTGCAATAAGAAAAAACAAAACAAAGTTTATCGTCAGGTTAAGTTAACACTCCTCTATGGCTGCATAGAGGAAATTACAGGTAACACAATTTTGGCCTTCACACTGCTGTCTTCAAACACAATCTGTTTCCCTCGAATTATAAGAATAGCTGGAGGTGGGACCTTTTTCTCCAGTTTCTCCAACAAATATTCCACATTATTTTATTTCAGTATTTTAATATTGTAATGTGCCAGCGCACCCTGAAGCTCTGGACATTACCGAGACGATTGCTTGCCCAATGGTGGGTTCCTGCGAGGCGCGTTTGAGAAGCAGAGTTTCAGAGAGCACTGACTGTGGTTAGGTTGGCTGACGTTGTGGTAGCCAAGTTCTGGGGGGAAAAAAGAGCTGGCAGCCCAGAGGCCCTGAGTTCCCAGGCCCAAACCCGGCGGCTGAATAAAGGGCATCAGCTCCCTTGGTGCGCATTGCCAGTCTTATACAAGTGCAATGCGCTAACCGCTAACCTTCCGGACCTGCCTTTTGGAAAAAGTGACTGGCTAGATTCCATCTGAGCCAGGGAAAGGAAAGCGTAATTTGGACAAGGCCACTTGTTGCATGTTCCGTTTAATGCATTTATTTTTATTTTTTTATTTTATTTTTTTTACTTCACGGTGCTGTCTTTTGTGCGAATAAATCCGTTTATAACCAGCACATTCCTGGCATTCTGGTCTGCGTAGGTTGTTGGTGGATCCGATCCGTATTGCAATTATTGATAATTCACAATACTGCTAAAAGAGTAATATTTAATTTGCACATTTTTCACAAGAAGAGTCAGTCTAGTAATAATTAAATCAACTCTGATGCAGGTTTGGTGAGTGAACCCTGCCCCATTGGGGAGATTACACGGGTGCTCTGTGACAATATCCTCAGGTGAAAACAAACTCCTGTTTGTTTTTGTTGGTCCCTTTGAGGGAGGGTAGGTTCACCGAGTGGCCAATCTTTAGCTGCTTATGCATTGATTCATCACTAATTTATCTATTTATTTATTTTTAAAGCTGAGCAAATTGGAGTGGGAGCGGATCTTGAGAGCCAGAGGAGTAAACTGCTCACCTTTTATATGTGAAGAGAAATATCTGTGTAAAGGGCAGGACTGCGATTTTATCCCACCTCTCCAGATGAATTACCAAAGCTGAACCCTGAGGCCTCTGGTGGAGAGTTGACTGACAGCTCAATGTGGACTTATGACCTCCCTCAACAAAGAACAGCTTGCAAGTGATCTTTAGAGCCCTGGTGCCGGAAGGGAGATCGTTCACTCTTTCAATATTTAGAAGATATTTCCTGAAAGACGGTTTCGGTGTTTTTTATGGATATTTATCCCCCCGAATTCAAGTGGTTTTTGTGAAAAATGTTCTTCCATCTGACATCTTGTGTACTGCCCACATGTACAATGAGAAACATCTGTAATTTCAAAATAGCGTTCAACCAAGGCCAGAAAGCACAGCATAGTGTTAAAGTTGCAAATGTCACATTGGTAACTATTCAAAATTAATAAATCTGAATGCACAGCATCTTTAAATAAGCAGTGATAAATTGTGAAATGGTTCCCTGTCTTAAACAAAAGGTGATACAAATGAACTGGGTTTTCCTGATTAAACACAGCTGAGACAATAGTGAAATAGTTTGGACTATCAGAAGGATGGGAGGAAATGAACTCATCGTTCCTTTGGGAGAAGAGGGTCTAAAGAATGGGGCTAATAGATCATCACACAGTAAAGGCCACACAGTTGAAATTCAGGCTGTTAGAGTCGCTGGCGGAACACCATTACGCCGGGCGGGGGTGTACTGGAAAGGGGTGAAGATGTTCTCCCAGAACTGCACGTCTCTGCAGATGCGTGACAGACAGTATATGTTAGCCTGGGCCGTTTTGGTGGGATGCTGAGTTGAGTCTGATTGACTGATTGATTTAAATAATGGGAACTAAAGCATGCGGTTATCACGCATTTCACGCATTATTCCTATTGGCGCTCCTGAACGGAATTTCACCTTGATTAGACAGAATACAGCACACTTGTTCCAGGCCTATATTCCCGGGCTGGTGCTGAGAGTCCAGCAAGATCACTCAGAACATGTCGGCTTTTAATGTGAAACAGCTCGGTTCAGCTCCAATACGTGGCTATAACAGTTCTGCTTCATTTTACTCAGAATGGTCCTCCACCACTGGTCCATAGACAGCGGTTTGAGAACCACTGCTTAATAGACATTAATTTCCAAAGTAGTTAACATACAGCAATCTTAAAATTAGCATACACAAATGTATTTTCCTTCCCTCACTTACTCAGTTTGGGTGGGCATGACCCAACTCATTTTCAGCAGGACTAATGTTCTGTGTAATTGACTCTGAATCTAATAAACTCCAAATGACAGAGAGCTAAGACACATGGTGTTGGTCACCAGGGATGACCGGTCAGTTTGGAACAACCCACCCTGGGGGCAGGAACTGCTCTTGGTCGGTCGCATGTCTAGGTTGATCCGGCGAAGCACCCACCATTGGTTATTTTGTCCGTAATTATGAGCTGTTGCTCTACCGTGGGCCGTGGGGGATAGGAGCTGCTCCTCTTGCTCTTGTCTGTGATGAAGTGGAGAGCAAACGGTTTCACAGGAAGACCCTAATTACCCTCTTGCTCCCCGTTTGCAATTAGTTTCTCCTGACAGCTGTGGTCATGAGTGTCAGGTTAAATCTGCTACTCAGACTGAGGAGGCCTCAAGCTACGGTACCTCTCGACACGCCTTTGTGGAGGAAAAATAATAATGAGCATTCATTATGGTGATTGAAAGTGAACAAAGCAAACTCAATGAGTCCTTTGAGCTTTTTATTTTTTTCTTCTTTCTGTGTTAAATCGTAGGTAATAATAACAAGGAGTGAACTAAAACAGGGCATCGCTCACAGAGCTCAGTGCATGGGAGTCGCTCACAGAGCTCAGTGGATGGGCGTCACTCACAGAGCTCAGTGGATGGGCGTCTCTCACGGAGCTCAGTGGATGGGAGTCGCTCACAGAGCTCAGTGGATGGGAGTCGCTCACAGAGCTCAGTGGATGGGAGTCGCTCACGGAGCTCAGTGGATGGGCATCGCTCACAGAGCTCAGTGGCTGGGCGTCTCTCACGGAGCTCAGTGGATGGGCGTCTCTCACGGAGCTCAGTGGATGGGCGTCTCTCACGGAGCTCAGTGGATGGGAGTCGCTCACGGAGCTCAGTGGATGGGAGTCGGTCACGGAGCTCAGTGGATGGGCGTCTCTCACGGAGCTCAGTGGATGGGAGTCGCTCACAGAGCTCAGTGGATGGGCGTCTCTCACGGAGCTCAGTGGATGGGAGTCGCTCACGGAGCTCAGTGGATGGGAGTCGCTCACGGAGCTCAGTGGATGGTAGTCGCTCACAGAGCTCAGTGGATGGGCTTTAATCTGTCATTATTCATAACCACCAGGAAATCTCCATTTTACCTTATTAACTGTTTTTTCTCCAGCCTCTGAGAAGATCAGACATCTGTGGATGAGTTGCTTTTACCGACTTTTGTATAGACAACATCACCTGGTCATAGATGGTTTAATTATGTGAAGTTTGTTGTTCAGCTATGATCTGCCATAATGACAAATGGGCCTTGTGAGACCATTAAAAGAAATATATTCATAAATAAAGCCACTGGAAATGTGAAGTAAAGGAACTGATGATGCGATTTTAATATGGCTGTAAGTGCTGCCTCATGAAAGCCCTTTTTTTTTTTTTACAATCCCACAATGCTGGCATTTCCACAGCACAACCAGAAAGTAACCGACTGAGCAGGAAAACAAGCCTTCTCACACCCTCACCCTGGAGCGGGGAGAGAAGTTAATTAAGGACGCAAATACAGTCGCGTTAACGGATTCAAAAATTATGCAAAGTAATGTGAGCCAATCTAGATAAGGAGACCTTCTAAGGAAATAAATAAATGTAAATGAATGTGCTGTCATTTACAGAATACTATTCCCTGAAGAATCGTCCTCAGTTTCAGCCAGTGGTGGTCCCTGGCAATGTTCAGGGCCTTATCTGATTGCCCTAACATTTAAAATAAAAAGGAAAATTAATTATAAAGACTTTAAAAAATGTATTTGATTGCAATAACTTTCATCCTGGCAATCACACATATGGAACGGCGGTTAAAGGGTTACCGTTATCTCATATCCAGAAGTCTCCACCTCCCAAAGCCTTCTGTAGCCAAGTTGCAGGCCCTGCTCATAGTGATTGTGTGAATCATTAGTAAAGAGTAACAATGAAATCAACCAATCACAATTTGATTTGCGGTAGGTGGGAATAGAGTCTTCAGATTTGTTTCCCATTATCCTTCTCCCAGAAGGCTTTGGCGGACGTTGTATTGGGTCAGTTACGTATTGCCAAAATTGTTGGCCCTCCTTAGGTGAGGTTAAGCCTTAACGGTTTGGGACTAAGTTCGTCAATAAAAAAAAACCTGCTTCTAATCTGACTGAGGGATAAAAACAAACCTCACAAGGAGGTAATTATTCATCATTCATCTTCCTCAAAAAGAAATGTTGGATGGATTTCCTTTTGAAATAATTTTGGCGCATGCCGTGGTTTTATTATTAAATTAAAGTAGTGGAGTCAGTTGTCTATATTGTGTGGAGGATTTTCAGTGGGAACAGTGAAGTAAATAATTTAACCCGACAACTTTTCCTCCAAGGCCATTTGACAGCTTTGTACGGATAAATATGCGTACACAAGTTCCCCCTATGGGGTGAGGGGGAGTTAAGCAGAGGTTCTGAAGGCTCGGTTCTGGACCTCATGGTACGCCACTGGTTTTAACTGTTCTCGGGTGGCGGGTCAGCCTGTTCCTGTCACGACGCCCTCATCAAACACGGTTTGGGTCCCAGGTGGAATAAGGGACTTACCGTCAGATGAAGGGCTTCTGTTTCAGTCGTCCCCACGCTGCCCTTGTTTACAGAGACCTGATGCAAACCACTACATTCTGAGACACCTACAGTAGTCTTACCCAAGCTCTTCAGTTCCACAAAGCAAATCGTTTGTCTGTGTTTGTGTGTTTCTGTGCATATGAGAAATACCTTGTTTGTGTTAATCAACAAAACTCTTTGTAAGCTGTGTCACTGTTGTGTAAGAAGATACGCAACCCGGAAGATATTCTGTAACCTTTCTGTCTTAAATGAACGCAACCCCCTACGCTGTATTAAGCTATATATTAAGTTGAAAGTATGTTAAAAAATGGATGGCTTTCAAATACAAGTTGTTGTTTTTTAATGTAGGATCCGAGAGGAAACTTACTGACCCCGTGGAGATGTAACTTCCCGCAAAATGGACCTCAACCTTGACCTCTGCTCTTGATTTTACTTTGCTACTTATTTTCAGACAATGTCGAAATGTCTAAGCTGCTAGGCTGCTCAACGTCGCCATGGTGACAATTTCTTCAGCCTTCTCAGCCACCCAAAGTTGGTCTGAAAAAGTCTCTCATTCATCCCAAAGCCACATGTGTGAGAGAGGATTACTGGAAGCAGAGGAGGAAATAATTACCAAACTATGAATCAGAGGCTACATTGTTAATGGGCTCCATTTGAATGTGGTTAAAAAAAAAAGGCTAATGCTAGCAAATAAAAAGGCATTAAAAATCTATTCCCTCTTCCATTCTTTGGGGATTTATTATTTTATACCGCGTTTGTCCAAAGACCCCTTTTACAGCCTCACCTAAAGGTTCCATGCGACATACAAAAAGAACCACCATAAACCCAGTCTCGATTAATTAAGAGCGTCTCTTATCGAATTCAATGCACGCTTGGTATTATAAAACATGGCAGTTCTCTAGTCATGTCAAGATATAATATTGCGGGGCTGAAAACATCCCCATAAACTAAAAGATGAACGCCCCAAGGAGCATCGATGCTGTTTACCACAAGCTCTTGTATTGTGATCCTGTGTTCATCGGAGAGAGACAGACAGAGGAACTAGAATGTGTGTGAGAGAGAAATGAGGACATGTGTGTCTGCACGACAAAGACATATTTAGAATGGAAGACTATGACGCAAAAAAAAACGAGTATTTGGTCCATTGACTTGACTGCAAACGTGGTCTGGGACTCATCGCAGGACCACATTGAGTAGAAGTTCCATCGAGAACATTCTGGTCATGGTACCGTGTTCATGTTTATCTTTCAGCAGTGACCCTCTTTTAGCATGAACCCTCTGCTCATGTGTCACTCTCATTGTCAACATCCAACCAATGGGAATGTTTGGCACGGATAACGGTTAATTGGGTGCACGTTCACACAAGCTCACTTATGTCTCTGTACTGTAGGGTTTCTATGGGCTGCATGTGTCTTTTCTCTCATTCCTGACATGTTGTTATTTGAACACATTTGAGTGTAATATTACATTCTCACTGTGTATACAGCAACTGGATTTGTCTTCATGCTGAATTTTTATATGTGCCTGGATGTATGTGAGTGCTGCTGACCTAAAAACCAATACTTTTTTTTTTTTTTGGTTTTATCGAGCACGCCTTCCAGAACTCATTTAATTCTATTGTTTGCCGTGCGGCGTACCCTTACCGGAAAACTGTGTCGGAGTGAAGGAACATCCTGATTTCTGAGATTAATAATAGCCGTTATTTGTTGCTTGGCAACCCTTCATCGCTGCAGCACGGCACGCCGAGAGGCTCCTCTCGAGGCTAATCAAGTATCTGTGCTTCAGTCGGCCTTTTCTCAAGCACCTGCTCTGCCATTCAGATTGGATGTGAGGGATGAGTTGGCTGCCAAATCACTTCCCTGGGTGGTGTAAAAACATCGCATCAAGGGCTGCCATACACCCTGGTTCATTTCGGGAAATTAATGCTTATTCTTCTTTTTTTTAAAGTACAACCTGCACAGGTTTATTTGTGTGAATAAAAATTGAAAAAGGGTTCATATTTTCACTCATTCTCACAGGAAAAACAAAAAACGTAACAGAGTCAGGAAATACGCAAGCTTTCTCCTTTTTCTCGGTGTCAGAACATCACAAATTCTTGCACATTTAACAGTGTTATTCTCAGATGTAACAGAAGTATTTCTCCTTTAGATTCAATATCCAGTGCTCTGACCACTACCATGGCTCGCGTAAATGGGGATTTTTGATTGGTCGACAGGTGTGCATTAATACCGCACAGCTGTAGTGCAGTTCTATCAGAAATTACCTGCTCAGTGTTCCAAATCAAACTGCACACGTCTAAATTCATGATCCGCTGAATTGGATTCTATTCCGAGGTAGATCATGGCTGTCAAGTGGTGTACATAGATGCAAAGTCAAAATCGCCTAAAAACTCAATGGTAAACTGGAGTTGGCCACTGTCATCGACTGAAATGCAGTGGTCACACAATGGTCTGGTGAGGTCGTTGTGTCAGTCGGATGGACACACAGCTTATGTCAGATGCTAGAATGACTCAGTATTATTTGACTCATGCTGTAACTAGTCTGAGCTACGTACTAGGAATAAAAAGGAGAACACTTTGACACGGCCAGTCAGAGGATTATTTTATTATATCCGAAAATGTGCAACTGTTTTCAGAACAGCTTTATGAATTAGATCTGTTAAATTGGAAGCCAATAGCTGCTTATTTATTTAATTTAAAGAGCGTTCTTTTTACCAATATTATTGTTCAATAAATATTTTCAGTAATTTAAGTGAACATTTGTATACAAACCCCTATTAGATACCCCATTAGTTTAATCCTCATGACATTGTAACCATGGACTCATTGCTTGGCTCAGTAGACAAAAAGGAGTCCATACTGCGACACAACACAGAGTAACACCCCTTTCTTTGTGTCGTTCAGATTTCCGTGTTCACAGTCCAGCTGAGAACCTTATTGGTGCGTCCGATTTGCGTCAGGCTCATTGCTTTAAGCAGACAACTCCGTTTGCATTGTTTTAAAGAAAGCTGAACCACAGCAGTTGCAATTCTGTCTGCTGCAGGATTAGACTCTGATGCAGTCCCGTGATGACTTCTTCGTGGTGGCAAGTAAATCCTGAACGTTGATGTGATGAATAAAACATGAATGATTAGACAGAATGACAATAATCGCTGTGAAAACAAACACTTTTCCCATAGGGTCTGTGCACGTGATGTCTCTCTAAGGCAGTGGTGTCCTGTCCTGTCCTGTCCTGTCCTGTCCTGATCCTGGAGGCACCCCTGTGTGTGCCTGTTTCTGTACCAACCAAGCTCTTCTCATTCAGGATCAACCAGGCTGTTTATTGAATAATTTGATCATTTGGACTGTCACCTGCTGTAACAATTGGGGGGAAAAAAAGATAAATGTTGTTGGATAAATGTTTGCCATTGAAAATATGACGTGATGGCCTTTTCAAGATGCATTTTATTGCACTTACATTCGTTTGCGACTAAAGTTAATACAAGATTGATTTACCTTTTAAATGATTAATTCTTTTCAGCTTGGAAAACGTAATTTAATTAACAGCTCATTATTCCCAGTTCTTTGTTTCTCACGGTACAAAATCTACAAATTAACAAGCATATGTATGGGCATAGAAGTTGCTTTTTAATAAAACCTTTCAAAAAAAATATTTCTCCCCCCCAAAAAAAAAACAACTCAAAGCTGATAATGCTGAGGCCAACATTGTCAATCAACAACTTAATTAACTAATAAAGAAATAGGTTGGTACGGAAACAAGCACACATGTTGAGTAACACTGCTGTAAGGACAAAATGTTGCAGTCCTAGATTTATCCTCATTTATTTCATCTAAAATGGAATTTATGGAAATACTTTCACAGATCTGTTTTCATTGACTGCGTATGAAAAACCGAAGCTTTAAATTAAAATTTATTTTACATCTCAACCACCGTACCAAAGTAATAAATAAAACAGGCTAACCGATCATGAATATTATGGCCAAGTTTAGCCCTACGGGACCCCAAATGAATTTCCTTTAAGGTTCATCAAACTGGTTCTTTATGTACTAATAAACTGAGAGATTAATATTTTACTAGTTGCGAACAGAAAAATGACATTTGAAACATTGCATTTGCTGCATTTCCTTATGAATCATTTCCTAGCGGAACGATCTGCTACAGCGGTACTGAAGGGACAGACAAGTGCCAGAACACCCGTCATTCTCCAAGCACCATGAGGAGAGACTCCAAATGAGGACACTTAATGAAAGGCTAATTACAGACGCTTGGCTGTTTCATCGGCAGTGAATTACTTTGACCATCAATCACCTATTTGCAGAGATAAGGAACACTGTTGCACTTTGACACAGAAGTAAAGCCTAAGTGGGAGGCTTAAATAATCCGTCTTGTTTTAAATTTTGTGGGACATAACTCTGGGGCCAAATAAGTGCAGTGTCCTCCCTCTGTGGACAAACACAGTGTACTCTCTCTCTCTGTCTCTCCCTCTGAGGACAAACACAGTGTACTCTCTCTCTCTCTGTCTGTCCCTCTGAGGACAAACACAG
>JAOYSI010074036.1:0-19090 GCA_025775065.1 Hiodon alosoides | reverse complement strand
GAGAGAGAGAGAGAGAGAGAGAGAGAGAGAGAGAGAGAGAGAGAGAGAGAGAGAGAGAGAGAGAGAGAGAGAGGAAACTATGAGTTAAAAAGTAGAAAGATCCCAATTAGTCAGTCCTGGGCCCTGGAGAGCACACCCTGGAATAGAAGTGTGGCTTTAATAAGAAATAGGTTGAAACTGCCATGTGGCAGGAGAATTCCCAAAATCAGCGATGAAAAGAAAGAGAAAATATAACATTATTCATGTTGCATGTACTGAACATGTTTATTCAGACTCTGTTTTGCACTTGATTCTTGCAGTTTTACATATTTGTGGTGTATTTTTTAAACTTCCTACAGCAAAAGAAAAGAAACAACCAAGCAGAATAACTATAGTTGGGCTTTGATAAATTGCAGGTACAATCAGCACAGTTTTTCTTTGCTGGCTGGCAGAGGTGATTGGGTGACTTGATAGGTTGTAATATATGATACACCAATTAAGGCTGGTTCTTCTCTGAAGAATAAAAAACAGGCAATAATAAAAAATAAAAAAACAGGCAATAATCAAAACTGAGCAAATGGTTCACAAATGGAAGTCTGGATGTATAACTATGCCCTCTATATCTTCTTAAAAGCACTTGTTTATGTGCCTTCTTTTGGCACTTTACAATAGGAGATGGTAGCTCGGTACCTTAAATTGTACTTTTTTGAACCTCAAACCGTGGCACATGGGCACGTCGCTCAGGTAAGAGCGCTTGCTAAATGACAAAAAAATTAAATATAAAATTGTAGAAGCTCTTTCGGTAGTTACTTGGCACCTGGTTCATTATTATTTGAAAAACCCTGTCCATACCATTATTCAAATGCAACGCAGGCTTAGTGGCTCTGTCCCCAAGTTACTTTTCATCCCATCCTTATGTGGTCCAATACAATCAATTATCCAAACTAGATTTCAAGCTGCCACACAGCCAGAGCCAATGTCAGTGTGCTAGGCTCCGTCCTTTAGAAGCACAAACGTCTTGGATGTCATACCTGCACTGAACAGGGAAGACTGCTGAGTTACTCTGACAAGTGTGGTGAGAAGACCCTGTATATCACATAAAAAAAAAAAATCTGTTGAATAATCCCCCTGACTGTGTATGCAGTGTTAGTCGAAACAACTGCTAAAGTTTAAAGTTTCCTGTGGCCTTTTGTGAATAAAAAAGCTCTGTATACATTCTATGGCATGCATTATCAGTTTGAAAATTGGGTTACATTACAAGTTATATGTTCAATTGAATTTCCAACGAAACTATATGAGCGTATAAATAGGTGTTGATCATTCATATGAAGATGTGAGAGGGAAATTTAGACACAAATAAAACAGATTTTCCCTTTACTGCCTTTTCCAACCAGCACCCGACCCATCCTTTTTCTTATTCTCCAACTGCGTCAAAGGGCCAGGTGCGGTCCTCCACAAAACTCTGCTTTTTAGAATTTATTTTATCTAATTTGATTGGAAATGGCTTAGAACTTATTCAGGCTTATATATATGTATTTCCCAAATAAAAGACTTGTAGTAGTTATGTACCTATTTTTCCAATATATATATATATATATATATATATATATATATATATGTGTGTGTGTGTTATAAAGCTATGTGTTGGTAGGGTCATATGTAGACAAAGGTCACCAGGCCATGGTCACTCACCGTATATATTTCAGCTTTTCAGACAATAAAAAACGTTTTTTTTTTGTTTTGTCTAACGTCTTTCATTTGTTATCCTTCAAAGCATTCCTCTAATTAATGTGATTTAAAATAGTTCATTCAAATTACCTTCATTTAGAGTGTCTACCTTTTCTTCTAATTTGAACAACGATTTTCATTTGAACTACACAATTTCCTTGGAAACATTCTCACTCTATGTATTATCAGAGATGTATATTATCAATTGTAGGGTTCGATTTAATCTTTGAACAAAACAATTATAGGTAACTAATACAACTGTTACCTAAAGCTAAGCAGATTATTAGGATTATTATTAGAATATTAGGTTATTTTGAGGACGGCAAAGGTGATGGCAGTTTTTTCAGAAATACGGAAGAAACCAGTAACCAAAAAAAAGATTGTCTTTAGTGTCGGGACTTAGTATATCCTAAGCAAGACCGGGTGCCATATGTTAATAGCTTAATTGTCTGTAAAGAAATCTCTTGTTGAACTGAGTGTGACAGGTTTATAGGATCTTGCTTCTTTTCCCTGTTTATCTTCTTTCAGTTCCATGCCATAGAAAATGCAGCCTGTCACCCTACTGGAGTGCCTGTGATTCACTTAGAATGGCGAAGCGCTCTATGTTTTTGCAACATTCAGATATGCCTCACTTAAATCATCTTCTACATCAAATTTAACTGGATAAAGAACCGTTCAGTATACCATTCCATGGCAACACATAAACTTAAAAAAATATTGGTTTATTTTATTATTTTTCACCCAATAAGATGATCAAAGTCTGAAAGCATCTTGTTGATACTGAGTCTATTGTCAAGGGAAAATAACATGGCATTTCCTGTAACATTTCCTGTAAATGGTCTGGTTTCTTTCCTTGGGAGGAGATAGCCGGCACCACTGTCAGAAAGAACACAGCATGCTCATTAGCGAGACATGGCAGAACTGGCAGATTATAACTTGGCCGGATAAAAGTCAACATCATTGTTTTGACGGCAGCCAACTTGATTCCTTTTGCGTGCCCTAAGCGGACAGCACGTTTATATCCCTGTCTTGTAAGTTGACAAGGAGGAGGGGTTTCATCCTTGCAAAGCTACTTATAGACAAATGTGTTCAGGACTTGGCAAAGGAGGTCATTGTAGCCGTTACTGCTTTACTGGGAGAATCATCACCAATGTTGGCATGGTGGTTGATCTGAACAAAGCACAAGCGCACAATGCCATTTTTACAATACAATACAATAACAATGACTGCAAAGAATATTAAAACATTATTCCCCTTCTCTCACATGAAATGAAATCACACCACACCCTCAACCTGCACACACACACACACACACACACACTGACCTTCTGAATCCAAGCAAAAAAGTTGACATATCTGTTCACAGGACCAGGTGGCTGCAGAATGCAGAAGGTGTTGAAGTTAATTTGATTATGTATTTTCCAAATTCCCTTAAATCTGAGTTGAATACAGTGTTATATTTCTGTCAGGTTAATTAAGTAATAACCCTAGGTAAGGTGACAAAAAAAACATGGTAGCTGACCAAGGCCATTCCTTTCTATGGTGGAACTGGGCAAAGTACCACATTATGTTTATTAAAATGAAGTACTTAGCACAGCTATTGGGTAGGTTGCTGTGTATAAGTAGGAAAGATGTGTATGCATTCAATTGCAAATTATGGAAAATAGTAGATCTTCCAATACACCTAACTGCTAAATGCACTTAGTAGTTAGGTTGCACTGGTTTCATGCTTTTTATCATTAACATAGCCTCACCGCCATTGTCTGGAATTTAAAGACATTACAACAAACACCTGATTTTTCCAGTTAATGACCACAAATAAGTGTAGCGCTTGCTCATTTGTGTCACTTGAATGTTGCATTACGGTAAAATGTCCCTTTGTTGCGTCATCCACATTGTTGCATGGTTGACATACAGTATATTCATAAATTCAAAGTAAGTTTAAATTAAAGATCTCTAAATTTAACGATCTCTAAAATTAAAGTCTCTGAATAAAATATTCTTGAAGTTTTGCTCAAAGCTTTTGACTCTCAAAGTTCTCTCAGATGAGTAGAGCATTTTCAGAACTTGGATGTTCGATCGGAAAATCTCACTTTCTGAAGTACAGTAAAGTATTTAGCCTTCTGAGGGGCTTCTCAGAAAGTGATAGTATGCATCTTTCTTTTTAACCTTTCAGCACCTTTCTGCTCATTTAAATACATTGTCAATGTCATAATTTGTAACAAAACGATGGTAAAGATATATGAAAATACAGTCATAGACATTTATTTCTTTTCCTTGCTGAGGGCTCACTGAAGTTTCAGGTATGTCAGGGACTGCATTTAACACCATGAAAGCATTTGAGTTGACTTATTTCATTTTTTATTTTATTTTACACAACATAACAACACAGCAGATGTTGTCTTTCTGTACAGGGTTTTTTTTTTTTTTTGCGCCTTAAAACAAAGGCATTATCCATGTCACTGAAAAGAAAGTTAGGATTTTACTTTAAAAAATATCAATTTAATAAGAGGTCTAGTAACAAGTCTTATATTTGTTTGTTTGTTTGTTTTTCGTTGTCTCTATAATATGCAGGAAATGTTATTTCCTTTGTAAAAAAGGCTTTGTGTGAAATCTCGCCCATTCCTCCAGGTGACACCACCTAATTAGGGGAGTGCATTTCTGTGGGTGCTCCTTCACAGTCGCTATGCAAAGGAAGGCACCAATGCTATACTCTTACCATGTTACTCATGGAAGTGGGGATTTATTTTTTTGTTTAGATTTTTTACTTTGTACTGTTGTTGTTGGCCCCTTGGCTGAGAAGCCCCTCTTCCGTTGAAACTAAACATTTTCCAAACTCCAAGTTTATACCAGGCAAACATCCATTCACTGCTGATTCTCTGGAACACTGAATGAAAAAAGGATTTGAGGGGAAAAAAAAACATTTCGGGAAATAAAGCCAGTCACACAGTGCTTTCCAGTATCCACTCGGAGCTCGAAAATGTAGCTTTCCCACTGTCTAAACCTGAACCTTCCAGATGAAGCAGCATTCCATTCACGGACAGACTACGCTTGGACCACATGCTTCCCAGCTTTTGAGAGCCAATGTGGCAGTGATGCTTTGACAAGTCTTCGTTTAACGAGAACCTGCGCTTGGCCCTCACACCCTCTACTGGAAGAGTCAGGTACTTGAGGGAGGACCTGGGGTTTGCCCTTCTGAAGATGGGTGTTTCCTCGATGCGGGTGGTGGGAGGGGTGATGGGATGCTGAAGGGCCGTGGAGTTGTTCCGGTTTGTATTCTGCGTCTCGGCATCCAGTGGTGCCTTGATTTCGTGCTCCATGGCGGGCCTGGGTGCAGACCGACGCTTTGGCTTCAGGGTAGCACCAGATTCCCTGCTCTGGCTTGCCGTCAAGGAGCTATCCGTCAGGCTGGTCTCTGGGGGGCGTGGCCCTGAGTCAGGTGGTGCTACAGCTGCTGCAGCTTTGTGGCACGAGCTGCTCTCCTGGCCTAGGGCCTGCTTTGACACGGATGGCGTCACAGAGCAGCCCTGCGACTGAGCTCCGTTGGTCTGAGAATGGACATTGGTCACAGCTGCACCCTTGCCAGCGTCACCACTGTTGCACACCTTGTAGCGAATCATCAGGATGATAATGAAGACCAGGACGGAGGCGACGATAATGCCCCCAATGATGATGATCATGGTTCCCCCGAGGAACTGAGATTGCATAAAGTGACAGCGGAGGTACTCAGACTCAGTGGTGAACTGGACGCAGCCCACCACACGGGTGGCTGTGAGGGAGGTGATGCCATCGTCGTAGATGGCCAAAACACACAGATCGTACACTGTTCCTGCAGCTAAGTTGTTCACCAGGAACGTTTTGCTTGTTGGAGGGATCATTCTGAAAGGATACAGAAAAAAAGCTCATAGTTAAAACCCTGAAAAAAGCCCGGATTAAGCAACATGATTCCCCATCTGAGGCAAACTTTACATTCATTTAAATTTAGCAATAGAATTCACAAAAAAAAAAATTTAATCATAAGAATAGATATTCTCAACCACTGTACAAGCCTTGCATTTCTTTGATAGGTACAATATTCCACAACAGTTTGAAGGTTTTTTTTGTTTTATCCTATAATCTTTGCCGAGCTAAAACAGCAGATGGGCTGTCAAAATTATGTAACTTCATATTTGTTGTGAGCCCCATAGATCCTTAGGTGTGGAACATCAGTAGGACAACACTTTAGCAGCGCAGCAGGAAATTGCTTATCAGTGCTCTCAACATCTTCCTGTACCCCCTGGTCTCATCCCTTTAGGAAATATTTCACATGGAAGGGCCTCGGTGTAACTGCACAGTCGACCATTTGACTGACAGCACAAAGATAAATTCCCTTCTGGAGAAGTCAATCTACTATAAATTCTGAACCATGAATCAGATATTGACTAGATTAACAGACAATAGCTGAATTTAATTTTCAACGAGAACTGAGGAGGGCCATCTACATTTACTCTGACTTTATCAAACACTTCCTGAAATAAAGTAGGAGAGTTAGTGCTGGGCTGGGCTGACTGTCCAGAGAAAAATTCAATTTGTTTTACCATTGTTAAATATTATATATGGTTGTACTTTCAACCATACATTTTCAGCACATTTCCCTTTCTGTTTAAAATATCCAACTTCAGTGTTTCACCGAATACTGTGATAAATCTTTTTTCTTTTATTTTTTTAGAACAGAGACATCACAATTGTTTTTTGATCTTCTAAAGATTTTGGTGTCATTTATCAACATCACAATTCCAATCGATTGCCATAAGCCAGTGGCCTGTTTGTTTTATCCGCTTTCTGTGCACCTTCTATGTCTCCAATTTTTTGCTTACCCTCTTCTGCACATTCCATTCATGATGTTCTGTAGCCGGCCTTAGCCTGATTCCGCTGGATTTTGTCCATACCGGGACAATTTCATCATGCACTACCTGCCACTAAAACATCGCAATATATATACATTAATTTTTTTTTCAGAGTACCCGCCAAGGTCTCCCTATGATTTTTACAAAGTTTACAAAGTTAATGCTGCTGTCTGAACAACTGCGCCATTTTCTGCATGTCTGCAGAATATGCAGTATATATTTCTGTGCCAGTGCTCATGCCAGACCAATCTGCCCATTCATGAAAACAATTTGTGTTGCCAATGTGATTAAGCGATGACCTGTCCTCTCAGTACAGCTCAATACTACAATCAAGGCTTCTCTAACTCTTGCTAAATGGTTTACCATACGGTTTCACACCAGGCGCGGTTTGCATGCCAATTATCCGTTCACTGCCAAAATCGCTAGTTTATCATATCCGAACTGGTACCCATGAATAACTGGCAAATTTATAATGGAAGCTGCTACGAATTGCTCTGCAAAAGACTGCCGTGAAGTCTTTCGACAGATGCCCCACGTTCTGACAACCTTGCAGTAGTACTCAGGATACATGACTGATGCCTTAACAAATCGCTCTGCCGTGGGCTTCCCAGTCCAGAAGACCGAACCAGGCCCACAGCTGATGACCCAATACAAATGACAAATGACTGTCAATGACTGCTGTGAGGTCGTAAAATAAAAGACAACTGTGCTCTCACTCCTCTAGATAACTTAACAATACTGGACTGAAGTTTCAAACTAAAATTTGGGAGGGGAATTTTCAGACTTAAGCATTCTATGCAGCGATCCAGAGCACATCAGTTTTCCTACTGCATAAAATTACCCACAATTCCACTTGATTATTGCATTAGCTGCTAACTGCACACATCCATCTCATCTAATTTTACTTTGTCTATGATGCCCAGATTGGGTCAACAAACTCACTCCAATCAGCGAGGGGAAATTCCCCATCAGATTCCAAGGCAAAGACATTTAATCATTGCCCCAAGCACCTCCCTTCTTCTTATCATCGTGAAACAGTCTTTAAATTGATAACTACTGAATTAACATTTGCCACAATGTGGCTCTTATATGCTTGGAGCCCTTAAGTCTTAATCAAAGAACATTCATTCCAAAATGTGTGCTTTGTTCCAAAAAAAATGGTGCAATATTTTTAAAAACTTCCTATTATAGCAAAACAAACTAACCAAAGTGATTTTCAGTGTAGTCGGTATGTTTCATTGGCAGCATTGTTCAGCACTTTGATTGGTGATCTTTCATTTCTTTCTAGAATTAAGCAAAACTATAAGCAAAGCACCAATTGATGTGTACTGTATGATAAGCCTAACAGCTGGAAATTATTTTGTTAATTATTCCTGCATGCAACTATTTTCACACAAATGCTGTTCACTTCACCAATAACAGAAAAGACTTAAATGTTGATTTGTGCTCTCCATGCAAATGCAACTATAGAAATGTTTAAAAACCACTAGCCACTTAACTTCATACCATTTCCATTCCATTACCCCACTCTGAATGTAAATGTTATGAATTTGGTAAACACTGCACGAGGATGCTGGGATTGGAGAGGCCAGCTTTGTTATGGTGTTTAGGTGCTGTGCATTACTGTTGGAACCGTACCACTGAGTGTGTGTGTGTCTGTGTCTATTAATGTGGTTGTGCTTTTATTTTCAAGGTCAAAAGCTGTTGGTTCCTGCTGTATTTTCAATACCAGAGTGGCACATTATTGGGGTCCAACAGTGATTGGCACTCATCCAACCGGAATCTCAGCAGGGAACAGACATTTTGATTTGTGAATAATGCAATTTTGTCTGTCATTTCTTTCAGACTGCCTCTCACAAGCACCCTGCTGTTTTCCAGGTGCATACATTGTTGTTTAAGAGGTTCCTTTATGAAAAATGATGTATATGTCTGTGCTGACAAAGATTACAATAAAAAAACGCTAGTAGAATGCTGCAATAACAATGCTGATGTCTCGGAGCACAGAAAATGCTACCCCAAATTATGCACCAATTACTTTCAATCAAACAAACAGCTGTTATACTTTAAGGTTACCTTTGAATTATAATTTTGATCTGTACTATCTTACATAATAATCTGAGGGCACACTAGACAGTCACGGTAAAGGATGTTATTCTCCTCTGACTGAAAGAACAATTATAATTATTCTTCTCGTGTTCAGAAAAGGAATACTTCATGTCATAATGACACTGTTAAAAAACAGCCGTCCAAACTGTCATAGCCAAGTCTCACTGCCAGACTACGGTGTGATTAGCCTTCTTAATCATTCCCAACAGAATTAATTTCACTTTCTGCATTATACCATTATAATTTTTTGCATTGAGATAAATTTTGTGTAACAGTTAAACATAGGAGGATTCCTTGTTGTTAATATTGAATTACTTCCTGTCGTGAGGTCTTCATTGGAAAGGGGACTCCTGTTATGGCTCAATGTTATGCCATGTCATCTCTGGCATTCATTTAAAATGGCTGTGCTTTTATTCCCTGACCATCTGATTAGGTTCAAAACTGAATTTAGATTGTTAAGTCTAATACTCTATATCAGCTCCATATTCAGCAAACACAGTATTTATTTACAGCAATTATATTTTTATTCAATTTTCTAAATGTAAATGTACCATTCAACACAATTATGAGATTTTAATTTTAAAAAGTCCTATACTATCAAAATAAAAACGGTCTGTTTATGGGTTATGACTTATTGGTTTTTACGTTGTTTAAATAAAACAATGTAGTAACTGATACATAAACAAAAACAATAATTGTACGGGCTTATATTAAATTTTAAAAATTCCCAGAGCCTAAGCCAATTTCAACCCACCCCCCCAAAAAAACAAATGTTCTTTAAATAGAAAAAAAAAACATCCTTCATTTTCCATGATATGTATTTTTAGATATATTTTTAAAAGCAGCTACTGGAGGCAGCTGTATTGTTGTTTTCATAATTTTTTTCTTCCCTCACTTTGCTCTTGAGATCAGCTGCAGCATGTCTTCCTTTTCATATCCTAGATCACACATATGTCTCTGGATCCGGCGGTTCTACCAAGCTAATGAAAAGTAGCATTGATATAGTCTGGGGATGATCACAAAGGGGTCATGATTATGAAAATTACTTGGAAAAAAATGTTATTTTGTTAGCCAAGCAGTAACATGAAAAGCGTAACATTAGCCAGCTAAATAGCAAGAAATAGTAGCAAGATTTTTAAAATCTTTACGGGAGCTCTGCTCTGGACAACACCGGCTAATACGTAACAATCATGAAGCGCCTACCTGTACACCAGAGAGTCATCATATGTTCCATTATACTGGATCTGGAACATGCGGATGCCAGGTATGTTCCTCTGGAAGTTGAACTTGATTAGAGCAGTGGAGGACGTTGCCTCGGCAATGACCACCCTCTTGTCTGGGCTGGTCTTTGCATCGGCCGTGTGGTTGCTGCCACCAGTGCCAGACTTAGTGGAGGTGGAGATATCGGAGGAGCCAGGATCGGGCTCCTGGATGTTGTTGGTGCTGTTGGAGATGTGTGGCAGCTTGATGATGACCAGCTCCACAGTCTGTTGAGCCTCGCCTGCTGGGTTAGAGGAAATGCAGGTGAAGGAGCCTGTGTCTTTCACTGTGCTGATCAGGATATCCAGAGTGCCATTGCTGTAGACCAGCGTCCGGCTTGAGTTGGACACAAGCTTGCCCTCCGGGGAGATCCAGTGGATGGCAGGCTCTGGGTCGCCTCTGGCCTTGCACCTCAGTGTGACCCGCTGGCCCTCCAGCACCCGCATCTCATGGGAGTAGCGGGTGATGAGGGGAGGCTCGCACAGGAACTCCTCCTCTGGGATGGACCAGAAGTATCGGCCAGACAGGTGGGAGGGCGTGGCACAGGTCTCCAGGTCATCCTCCCGGCTTAGCCGCCTCAGCCACAGCAGCTCACAGTTGCAGTGCAATGGGTTCCCTCCGAAACTCAGGGCGAAGGACGATGGGCTCATGATGCCCGATGTGGCCAGAACCTGGGCCCGCTGAAACAGTGGGTCTGGTGGGAGCTTCTGAAGTTTGTTTGAGGTAACATCCAAGCGGTTCAACTTCTGCAGGAGTGAGAATGTGCCCTCGGGAATGAAGTCAATCATGTTGTGGTCCAAGCTGAGTGTGTGCAAGCTGGTCATCCTCTGAATGGCCTCCCAGGGAACGGTCTCCAGGTTGTTGTAGGAGAGATCCAACTCCTCCAAGGCCAGCAGGTCATTGAAGGCCCCCAGGTGAATGAGGGTGAGCTGGTTATTGTTAAGAATCAGGTGATGCAGCTTAGACATACCGCTGAAGGTGTCGTTGGATATCCGCGTCAGCCGGTTGCTGTTCAGGTGCAAGGCGCGCAAGTTCTCCAGGTCAGCGAAGGCATGAGGTGTGATAAAACTTATGGTATTCCTGGAGAGGGTGAGGTCCACCAGCCGTGTCATGTTGGCAAAGTCCTTTCGTTTCACACTCGTGACAAAATTATCAGCCAGCCGCAGCTCCACGGTGTGCCGGTCAATGTTCGGTGGGACAAAGAGCAACCCTTTTTTGGCACAGAGTGTTGCAAGATTGGGAGATAATATTTGACAGACGCAACGTTTTGGACAAACCTGGGCCTTAACTGCCATGCCAATGACCAACAGACAGACAAGCAGTTTTTCCATTGTAAATTAGGTTCAAACACCTGGGAACAAGAAAGAGATTAAATATTATTTAGATTATTCTTCACAATACCTCCATTTACATCAACATATGAGAAAAAACATAAAGACTTGAGAACAAAAAAATGTTGCACGTTATTTATTTATCTGGGCTTGGTAAAACACAAAGGAGGAGAAGCAGCTTCCAACTCTTTACTCTGTTATCAATTAAATTATCCTGGCCCACTCTTACAGGCAACACCTTTTCAAATTTAGAAACTCCCTCTGACTTAGTGTACCCCCATATCTCCCATTCTTTGGGGCCTCAACCACACAGCAACCTTGAAAGACTCAACGTAAACACATAAATGGATACCAAGCAGAGGATAACCTCCAAAACTAGCAAGAGTTTTTGTTCTCATCGAAGAAAACAAACAGAACAATTCAAAAAGAATTACATTCTCTGGGAGTTATACATATACCAAAATGTTATACATATACACTACGGTTTCAAACTGATGATGAATGTATTAAAAACATGCATGTTGTCCATCCACTCATCATTTCCTCAATATCCCAGGAATATTTTGCACATTATTCTGTATGTTAATCACTCTGGAGGACAGTCTCTTGATAGATAATGCCTTAATGACAGATTGACAGATTGACTTCTACCAAGGGCAACAAAAAACAAAATTTCCTGGGAGAAATCCTAGAAAGAAAATATATTTTTTCCCATATGAATATTAAAATTTTAAGTGTAATCTTAAAAATAAAATTTCTGTATTAACATGAAGAAAGGCAGCACGGAACCATGAACCACTGCTCTAAAGAACACAGGGGAAAGGTAATGAATATAATCCACATTCAAGAACATAATTTTTTATAAAGTAAACTGATCATTTTCAGGATTGAGAATGTGCCATCTACATGCTCCTGGTTGACCTTTTTTCCCCCTGCTCATCATGACTCACTCTCTGTTTCTGCCAGAAAACCACATTACGTCTGCAGTAAATTTTCTATCATGTTTTGCAAGGTTTTGTTTAAGAGAGCAATCTTTTATCAAGGACACAGCAACTTTCAGGACATATGTAAAGAATAGCATTATTTTAAGTAAAAGTGGAGAGTTTGTGAATTAATAAGAATATAATGTATTTGTTTAGCAATTTTCTATAAAAAAGCAAAATCAAAAGTGTTTTAAATTTGAACAGAATGGAACAGCAGAAATGCTTGACAAATGGGCACTTTGGTCAAGACACCAGCCTTAAAAAAAACCTTGAGGCAAGCCCAGGGTGACTGCGGCAAGGAAAAAGTCTTTAAGATGACAAACAGGATGAAACTTTGCTTGGTAAAAAAGGGGGGAACCAACCCCCCTCTGGTTGGCCATATTATACAGTGAAGTGAAATATAGGTTGTACTGTATTAAGATATTTAAAAATCTTGATGTCATAATTCATAACAGAATTATTTACAGTCTGCAGTAAAGGAGTGGGACTTCCATTGGTGGTTTATAGCCAAAGCTGGGACATTTGTTTCACAAAATATATTTTCCAGGATGGGGAGGAAGTACAGAAAAGAAGAGTAATATTTTACTTTCTATTAACAGCCCTGATATCTGTAAGCTAAAAAAAAAAGGGGTTGCTAAAAAAGGGTTTCATCATACCGGAACATGTATGATATGTGACAGCCTAATTTGCTGAAGGAGACGGCCAATTTCTGCAGGGCAGGGCCAATTTACCAGTGGATGAACTCTCGACTTTTTTGTAAAAAGACATCAAGGCTTTTAGCTTCAAAAGTCAATGAATACAAGTCAGGCTGTCTGATTTCAGGTGGAAATGAGTCTGTAACGTCTCACAGGAGGGAGATGAGGAAATCAACGTGACTTCCTCTGACAGTCCAGAAAGAGAGACATGCCCATTACCGAACCATAATCCTTTACCATTGGTTATAATTTTTTTCCTTTCAAGGCTACAAGAATGTTCAAAAGGAAAAAAAAAGTTAAATCCGTACTTGGTCTTAAAACATTCATTTATCTTAAGAAAACAAAATTGTAATAGATTATTATAATGATTAATTTACCTTGGTATGGCATATTTAATAGTTTTTATAACATCCGGATGCATTTTTTTTAAATTTTATTCCCTGTTAAATAGAACATTCACGGAGTGTTCTGAACAGCAGTGTTCTAACTCATCCAGAGTCACCAGGAAAAATAGCTTCTCCCTCTTTTCTTAATAACTATCTTCTGCTAACTAGCTTAAAATGAATACACTCTTTACGTAGTAGACAGTTGTGGCTTGAAATAGCCAAAAATGTGGGAGAAAGGATTTTTTTTAAGGGCAAGAGAGGAACATTTTGTATATTGCACTATTGCCGAATGTGTTTTTGTTATGTAATTAGTTATGATGATTAACTGGTTGTCTGTGTTTGAAAATAATAATGTGTATAACTTTGGTCACAAGCCCGTAGGGGCGTGCTCTTTATGGGTGGGGGTGTTACCGACACGTATGTGTCTGTGTGTCTGTATTGTTGAGTACTGTGTTTCTATCTATCTTTCACTTATTCATACTCTAGGTGTCCGGCAGCTATTGGATCAATCATTCCCTGTCAATCAATTGCAAATTCATCTGTCAAATTAAAGGCGTGTCCGCGTCCTATATAAATGCCTCCTGCTTTCGTGCCAGAAGTAGATCTGTCTTGCCTGGTATGTCTTGATCGACTTCCCGTCTTTCTTTAAGTTTGGTTTTGTTTAAATGCCACAGGCGCTTTGGAATAGGTAACTCTGCCCATGGGCATACATGCCATCACTTAGTTACCTTCTGTTATATACCCTAGGTTAGGAACGGGTGACACCCTTGTATTTTTTTCTAGTTAGTTTAGCATCCTTGTAGGCAGTATAGGTAGGCTGTTTTATTTTTCTCGTTTTGTTTGTTAAACACCATTTTCTCTTGTAACCATTAATAAATTATTTTTATTTAAATACCACCTCTGCTCATTGTGATCACATTCTTACCCTTGCATCAACTCAGCATATCTGAGTGAAGGTCCTTTTTCCCCTAGACCAAAAGCCGAATAAAGGGTCGTAACACTAATAAAAGTAAGGCTGATCAATACAATGTGCACCCACACAAAGTTTTTAATGTAAATGTAAACTGAGGTGAATTCCTGCCGCATATTCACATTTCATATGGAACCCTTCCTCCTTACCGGTGCTGTCGGGTCCTATACTGAACAGTGAAAGGTGCTGGGAGAACATTCTAAAATAAGGTACTTAAACAGGGATATATACAAAACTACAGTAGCTAGTTCAAAACTGATTCTTAAACTACGGACTTATTTACATAACATCCACTGGATTTCATGAAGCTAGTTAAAACATTTTTTCTAATTGTTCGCCCTAATATTTTACGTACTTTTTAATGTGATTTATTGGCAAAAACATTTTGGTGGACAAGTCTATCTGCTAAAAATAGCTGATTTTAGAGCCAACAGCACACTGAAGTAACATAATCAAGAGTAGATACATTCGTCCCTTAATATTAAAAGGGTGGACAAATTTCAACTAGTTTCAGGAAATCCAGCGGATTTTACGTAAGTACGTGTGCAGTTTTGAGATCTGCAGCACATATAATAGCTTAATGGAAAGAAGACAAACAAATCTTTAATTTAAGATTAGTTTGATCTGGGCACCACCTTTCCCAAGAAAACATTACAAACAACTGAAAGTTTACCTTGAATTTTGACAATTATCTCCAATATCCTTTTTTACCCACATTTGTGGCTATTTCAAGGCACAAGTGTCTACTATGTTGCAAGTCTATTCATTTTGGGCTAGCTGCAAGCAGATGATAGTTAGAATAGAAAAGAGGCTAAAGACGTGTGGAAATTTGCCACTACTATCTTCTTCTTTGTCTCATAGTAATTTATGACAACTTCACTTCCTTGTTCCCACGGCTACCATTACAAACAATAACACAGCCACCATGGCTTGAATGCTAAATGGCTGGCCTCTGCAATGTAATAACTAGCTTATGTTTAGTAGTATCACTGCCTTCTTAACATTTACATTAGTGGTGTAACTACAACTATTCCAATACCACACCCATGCCAGAGACCTGTTCCAAATATATCTTTTCCAACCACCCCCTTGCAACCACAGCTTTTCACACTCAGTTAACTATTTTGTAATAGATACTAGAATATGTTTCCTCTGATCTCTCTTCTACCGATCTCTCGGTTCACTCAAGCATGCCGGATGAAATGGTGAAGGTGATTATGGCATTCTTAGCGTTCTTGTGTTCTCATTCAAAACTTGGCCAAAAATATAACATACCTGTGATAACAAAACTTATCAGAAATAATTTTAAACCACAGTTAGTTTAAAATGGCCACAAGGTCAAGCTAGGATGATGTAGAACATCCTGTTGACATTGTGCATGACTGATGAATAATTGTCTTTCTACTGCTAATGTACAGAGACATCTGAATAAAGCTGTTTAGAATTAGGTTTAACAAATGCATTACTCAGGAAGACCTATGCAGTTTTAAACATTATACAACTAGATTTTTACAGTAGCAGTTTAAAATAAGTAATTAAGCATGTACAGTCCTTTGCATAAGTATTCACCCCCCTGAGTCAATACTTGGTAGAACCACCTTTGGCTGCAATTACAGCTGTGAGTCGTTTGGGGTAGGTCTCTACCAGCTTTGCACATCTGGACCCTGCAATTTTTGACCACTCTTCAAGGCAAAATTGCTCAAGCTCTGTCAGGTTGGATGGGCCATTCCAAGACATCCAGGTTCTTGATTTTAAACCACTCCAGTGTAGCTTTGGCTGTGTGTTTATGGTCGTTATTGTGCTGGAAGGTGAACCTCTTCCGCAGTCTCAGGTGTCTTGCAGACTCAGGCAGGTTTTCCTCTGGAATTGCCCTGTATTTGGCTCCATCCGTCTTGCCCTCAATCCAGTTTCCCAGTCTATGTCGATGAAGCATACCCACAACATGACACTACCACACCATGGTTCATGGGGATTGTGTTCTCAGGGTGATGACCAGTGTTGGTTTTGCACTAAGGCTAATGGGTTGTTTTCAGCAATGCTTTCTTCTCGCCACGCGTACATGAAGCAGCTTTGTTGAAGGCTTAGGTTATAGTTTCCCATGGATGGTTCCTCCCATGTCAGCTGAGGATCTCTCCACCTCCTTCCTTCTTGGGCCAACATTGGTTGTTCTCTGACTAATGCCGTCATACGGTTATTGATTTTGGTCGTGGTTGTGCCATATTCTTTCCATTTTTAAATAATGGATTTAATGGTGTTCCACGGGATGTTCAAATTTTGGGATATTTTTTATAACCCAATCCTGATTGATGCTATTCTGGAACTTTATCCCAGGCTTGTTTTGGTAGTTCCTAGGTCTTCGTGATTCTGTTTGTTTAGATATGCTCTCTAACAAACTCTGGGGCCTTCCAGAAACAGGTGTATTTATGTTGAGATCATATGACTCCATTACCTTTTGTGTACCTTCAAAGTGTTAAGTATTTTGTGTAAAACAAATGGTAAAGACCCCAATAAAATCCAATGGAATTACAAGTTGTAACACTACACAATGTGAAAACGTCCAAGGATGGTGAATATTTATGCAAAGCAATTACCTGACTCCAATCATTTATTCACCCTGGAGTGATCTGAACTGATCTGAAATCTGGTGGCAAAACAACTTGCAAAAATTGCAGGAATTTTCAACCGTCACACTCAACCTGCTCGCATTCTACACTGAGGCGCCCGACTGTGCCATGTCACATCAACCTGCTCGCATTCTACACTGAGGAGGCAAACTGTGCTATGACACAGACTGATGTGTATTTAACTACATGAACGGTTTGCCTGCCCGTCAATAAAGTATAGTCCCTGCTGGGCCAGCCACTTATAGAGTTTGCTTTGGGTGTTTTGAGTTTACAAAATCTTTTTGTATTATTTATTCTTTTTTTGTTTTTTTGCTTTGAATCATCCCTTTTTATTGATGATAGGGAGCAATAAGGCACTACAGATTGCTGAACACGGCTAAGACAACATAGTGTCTTAACATGAAAAAACATGTTAAGTGTCTTAACATTTTTTATGAATGGCGCTCGTTTTACAAATATTGGACAAAAATATTTTAAAAGAACAAAAAAAAACAATACTCCATGTAGTATTCGTCTCACATCTGTGCTAACTATACAGTGGGGAAGTCCTATAAATGGTTGTTGACCACAGCAAGTTTACATTTTTTTAGTGAAAGCGAACAGAGAAGCTAAACATATAGGATTCTGACTCTGATCTACTAAAGCATCTGGAACAATTACAGTGGTCTACCATACTAAAAATTGCCAAATGTTAGTTATTTAATGTGAAATGATTATTCATGAACTTTCCCGGAGCCTTTATCAGGCTACATATGTCCCTCTGGGTTGTCTGTTAAACCACGAAACATAATTGTAATCGCCAGCATGTTCTATTTTGTGACTAAGAAAATTATTAACATAATACAAAATGCTGAAGAAAAATGGCTTGTTTGCTCTTGATATTCCAAAATTTATAACCTTACATGTTTGAAGCATTAGTTTCCAATGAACACTTAAATCCTTAACCTCAAAAGCTGGTATGGTGGGTCGCTGATAGGTTTTATCATTCAACTCAGTTTCTATTATATTTAGTATATAGCTGCGTAATAGATGGTAGAGTGAGTATTTTCCCAACAGTTGAACCAATGTTGAGGCAATGCTTCAGTACATGTCAGCTTGAGTGCCTCTATAAAGCATAGATCAGTGACATGGCCTTAGCCTGGCTTGCTGAAGAACCTGGGCATGCATTATTTACAGGCACTGCGGCATAATTCAGGCATCTATTTTGAAATTATTTTCACATGTAGGCCAGATACGCATTTTTTAAATGCTTCAAAAGAAGAGGGTTCTATTACAGAAAGAGTATTACAGCTTGAGCATCCCATATCCGAAAATCCAAAATTCGAAATGCTCCCAAATCCGAAACTTTTTGGGCGCCGACATGACACCACAAGCAGAAAATTCCAGACCTGACGCTTTGACGCACTGTTGGGGTCAGTTTGTTAACAGCCATAGTCAACACTAGACCTAAGTGCATTATTTACAGTGTTTTTTGTTTATTCTCTGCTTTGTGGTAAAAAAATACAGGCAGTCCCCGGGTAGGGACGAGTTTCTTTCCTGAGACTGTCTTTAAGTCAAATTTGTATGCAAGTCGTATTTAGCATCAGTTGGTCATATACTATACCTTTCTATGTATATAAAACACTTAAGAAACACTTCCAAAGAGAAAATTGGTAAAACCAAATACAATGTTACGGAAGGCAAAGCTAACTGCACGTGATCCGACTGGTGTCGGTACGCTCAAGCCGGCGAACCACCGACGCCACAAAATGTTTTCTTGAGCATAGCCAACTAGTTCGTTACTGCTAACCGTTTGTCTGTAGCTTGATTTTTTTATTTAATAGGCAGTCCATTCGTAATTTTTAATTCAAAATTTCAAATATTGTATACATTTACTTCTGGCTATGTGTACAAGTATATGAAACATAAATGGATTTTGTGTTAAGACTTGGGTCCGATCTCCAAGATATCGCATTATGTACAGTGGGGAGAACAAGTATTTGAAACACTGAAAAAACTGTTACCTTTAATTTCCAGCAAGAAATGCTCCAAAGCATTGTGAAAGAAATTAATTTTACTGTATTTAACATATACAGTGGGGAGAACAAGTATTTGATACACTGCCGATTTTGCAGGTTTTCCCACTTACAAAGCATGTAGAGG
>JAOYSI010074035.1:0-19091 GCA_025775065.1 Hiodon alosoides | reverse complement strand
CCCCCCCCCCCCCCCCCCCCCCCCCCCCGTCTCAGCACGTGTTTCAAGGTGTCCATAACTGTATGTTAGTGTTCTGTTCTCCTCCTTACTCCTTAGAAAAAGGTAACTATTTAACTAGTTATATTAGTTTTAGCATCCCTGATGGTAATTTATGCCTTATCTCGTTGAAAGGTTAATTTGTTGTAATCTTTCCCAATAGCAACCAGCATTGACAGGGCGGGTGCAGGCTTTTACCCTTCTCGACAGCGTTAACTTTTGTTCACCATAATCCCTCCACCATGCCAGAGGAGGTCATGTTTGTCATACGTACCGACATGATTGCAGAATTTATCTGGCTTAATTTAGACTTTAAAAAGCCTGACATTCTAAGCTTCAGATCTATGTGAAGAATGTCGCAAACAAGGATAAAAAGTCTATTTTAAATTGAAAGAAAAAAAGTGCATCGTAGACTTCCAGTCTGGCCTAGCTAAGTAGCTGCCAGCTTTTACAAATAACCTGCCGCTACAGTGTTAAAAAAAAAAAAAAAAAAAAAAAAAAAAAATACGTCATTTAATTTGTGAATTATTTTCTTTGAAAAGCCGCCATATTGGACATATTTTACTTGAAATTTACAAAAAGCATCTCAATAATTAGTTTACCTCTCTCTTTTCAGGAAGAACTGGGGTTCCACCTGGATTGTCCTGGAGGATAATCAGCTGTTGTTTTACAAAGAAAACAAGCAAGAGGCCTTAGCCAGTTTGGTAGGTGAAACATTTCTATAGACAGCCTTTATCCACAATATATAAACACAAAAACAAATGTTTAAAAATGGTAATGAAATCTGCAGCATCTTTTGTTGAGTGTTTCTGTGAACGCATTCATACAAATATTAGGCCTAAACCTTATTTTCTCTTTTGTTATACAGGATGTATTTAAAGTGTAACCTACCCCGCCGAGCGTTTTATAATCCCTTGATTCTTGATCTACTTGAATACTCTTATCTAATACAATCCCCATTGTCTCATTAGTAACAGCTTATTTAGTCTTAAGACCGACAACACTTGGGGGTCAAGGGTGCCTCCAGTAAAATATGATACATGCAGAAGGCCTGGAGGCTACAAGGCAATGGTTTAACCTCACCACTGGCATTTTAGTACAGCCTTGATTAATAACACAAGATCTATTGATGTCGGGCATATTGTTTGCAGTACACATGTTATAGGTTAACAACGGCAAACTAGTCAATCCAATGAAACAATGCTACCCATGTTCTCGAAATGGCCACAGAACTATATGGAGGACTACTGTGGTCATTTTTCTAACCGGGCCAAAGGAACTTCCAGAAGAAGAATTGAGCAGGGCAGGAAACTGCAGCTTTTATCAGGGAAATTATCCACATGAGAGAGATACGGACAAGACAGATTTTTATCAAACAGTATTGGATTTAGTCATTTCCTCGGCAAGATGAATGAATGGAGATACAGGACTTATTGTCCATAACCCCTCGTAGACCTCTGTGCTTATTACTCACGAGCCGTTTACAGTTCAGGGATGGCTTGACATGTGTTTGCTGCTCGCTTGCAGCCCTGCATGGCTCACCTATCATATAAAGTTGCATGTCTTCGAAACAGACACTCCCCATTGGACAAACCCGTTTAGAAACACGGGCAGAACGCCCTCATCGAGCCCTCACTCTGCTGGAGCTGCACAAGGTAATTTAACACTAGCAGAATGGTGTCGCTGCGTACCTCAAAGGCATGAGCTAATTAATTACCTGTGTGCGTAGTGTCGCGAGCTCCTGAAAGCATTTGTGTTAAACAAGCTATTTGGGAGAGCTTCAGTTGCTAAACACGGTGGCGAAAAACAGACAGTGATGTAAAGCTGAGAGAGAAATAATTCATCCCGATCCTGAGGCCATTCAACATTTACGGAGAGAAAAAAAAAAATGAAGAAAAGATCCATTGTGACAGACTTGGGAACAGTCAAAAAGAGACTAACCCGGAGAGGCAACAGGACTCACCTTGTAGCAACAATTCCGGAACGGCACTCACCTCTGTGGGCGGGCAGAGCGGGCCCTCAAGCTGTCTGGGATGACATTGCAGACTCGGGATTTGGAGAGGGGGACCGGCGCATGTCAAAACGGAAGCGTGCTATGTGGGAGCTGTCAGGGGCCAGACCTGCCAGCCCTCGTCTGCCTGATGGGAGACTGGGAAGGTGCACCGTGAACCCGCGTCACAATCAATAACCCCCACCATGCCCGGGCAGGCTAAGGGCCTGGCTTTCTTCTGCGGTTTGTGCCACTTTCTTTTCCTGGAAAGAGTTGTCACTTATTAGATAATGTACCTTTCAAATGCGCACGTTGGTACACGTCTTGACTCAAAGTCATGTCAGTAAGTCGGGCCTGACTGGTCCAAGAGACTGACTGATTCAAGTGATTGATTGGCCCAACTGCTGTGGATGAACATTTGGCTTGTTAGCTGGAAAGAAACATCAGGAGACAGTGAGATAGAGAGGGAACGTGACTTGTGTTTACTTGCTAAAAGTGTAAGCTGTGGAAAACAAACAGAGCGACATCTGAACTAAACACGCAGCAGCAAGGACAGATTTGACCTGGAAAAGTGAAGGCTGGCGCCAGATTGAGAAGCATTCATCTTGGAAGGTTTAGCTGAGTTTGTTCTGGGAAGGGATCGAGGAGAGAATGCGAGGGATACATTCTCGGTGCGTTTACGGTCAATAGCCCCACTGGAATGGAGACGTTACAATTATCTGGTAATTTCCCGAAAGCGAGAAAATCAACCAATGTGTTTGTGTGCGTTGCATCTCTGAGACATTTGTGTCATCTTGCCGGGGTGAACTCATCTAAAACGTGTGCAGCTGATTTCCATCTCTTGTAACACGAGAGAATGTCGATGTTTAGCATCAGCTGCCCGTCAATATGTGACATTTACACTTTGATGTTTAGAGGTCATGATCATAAGTATCAGTTACTTTGTAACAGTGAAAAAAGTCCTCATATATATTGTCCTCATATATATAGTGTGGTGTGTGGTGTGTGTGTGTGTGTGTATATATATATATATATATGTAGTATATAGTATATATATGCAGTGTGCCACTACTGACACTCGAAGTTCCTCCATACAATGTTAATCCCATCCAGCTCTTCTTTGGCCCGATCAGTAAAGAAGGCCCTTGTCAATGATGTTGCTTCACTTTTAATGAACAGAGTGGCCATTGTAGCCTTTCTCTACTTCCCCTCAATTAGAGGTATATCAGGCACATGTTTCACGTAGCTTTCAGGGTTTGTTCATTATGGGTAATGGTCAGAGACATGCTGAGACGAACCCCCCCCGGTACACACAGCAGCAGGATGAAACCTGAAGTGGGTCTTCCTTAGTGGGTTACTATAATGGTACAATCCTTTCTGTGTTTTTGTTAATTATTCTTTCAGCAAAGAGAGGCTAACAATACCATAGACAGAAATAGAAGATAAAAAGTTCATTAGGAATTCACATAAACGGAAGCAATTCTTTTCCACTGCAAATTTTTATAGCACCAAATCATTTGTGTCATCCTTCTAATTAAGGTTTTATTTAGCCAAAGTAAGCTTTTCTCTTTCATTCCCGTCCTAATTTTCCTTTTGGTAATCAAGCAGCTGTGTTCATCTGTGTACACTGAAGATGTTGCTGTGAAAATTGTAATATATAGACAGTAGGGTGAGCATTAACTGGATTGTGATATTTTACAATTCATATCAACCAAAAAACTGTTGTATCAAGGATCAAACTTTGATAAAGAAAGTGGTCTGGGATTTTGCTATTTTTTTTAAGGTTAATTGCGTGAAAAGTGGTTCCACGTTTGTAATTTATACACAAGGCCACCAATCAGGCTGTGACGTGTCAGTAATATTCATCATCGGGAGTTTTTAAACTGGTGCCTGAGTCATTATAAAATGTATTTCCTGTTCTTATATTTACAAAGAACGAATGACATGGGAATCTGCATTTTTATGAATAATTGTTTAATCGATTTACATTTTAGATTATTTTGGAATAAAGCAGCTTAATCATAAGCTACCTCGATTGTTACCTTTGCCGGCACTATTTACTTTTGGGTCAAAACAAATGTTATATGCACATAAACATTACTATTGTAAACGTTGCTGCGCTCAGTACTGATAAGAAACAGCTGAACTGTTGTGTACGAATACACAGTTTATGCAAAAAAATGTGTTTATATTGCACAATAAGTTTATTGTACAACCTTTATCCCGGTGTTTATTTTTGTGAAACGTTTTTTTCTTCATGTAAAGTTCACATACCAGAGCATTCCTATGTATCACCAAACAGAGGATTACAGCCGCTCAGCAACATGACTTGCAACGTGAATTTATTAGCCGATGTATCAAGTCTGTATTTTATGGGCTATTTTGATTTAGACTTGGTGGATTTTGGATTCCTCCTTGGGATTAATGTCCATTGGTGTTCCTATTGATCGGTGGCTTCAGAATACTTTTAGAAGCTGCCATGAAATGCCAACCATATGACAACGTTCCAGCAGGTTTCTCATATAACACTGTGTTAAAATGCTCCCTTTGAAAGCGGGCAATTTTCAATTATTATCACTTTATATGTCACAATCCCATCTGTCAGCTGTGGTTTTGTAAGTACCACTATGCATGCAGTTTCTGAGTGCATGGCTGGCTGTAATCTCTGAGAGCTGACTCATTTTAAAGGTACATACCTTTTTGTTTCCCAGATGTACACATCTCCGCAGAACCCCTTTATGTGCACCCACATGCATTTGGAGAGGAAATCCAGACCTGTTATGTGGCTTAAATCGTGATCATATAAGAAAACTGATATATTTTTTTAACAGTTTCCTGGATTTGATTCTATTCCCCCTCTTTCTCTACATATATATAGAATAACATTTTATAAACATCTGTGCTGCTCCACCACCTAAACGACACGAAAACACTACAAATACTCCTTTTAGTAATTGTTTTAGTCAATATCTCTCTCTACAATGGTACTTTCCTGTCTTATCATATATATATATATATATATATATTTTTTTTTTTAATGAATAAATAATAAAAAATAATTGCAAAGTTTGCAAACATAGCTTTTTAAATTGAGTAAATTTATTATTGCTTTTTTGTGATGACAGACTACAGTTTAGTGGTATTTATGTCATAAAAAATATATATATATACGTATAAAAACTAGAAGTAAAATACAGGACATCCCTCTCTTTAGAAACCAGGATGCAGGCCAGAAGTCGTGGATCTGTGTGGGGCTCATGTTGAGTGGACAACAGAGAAGTCAAGCCGAAAGAATGTCTTTCAGGTAAGAGAATTCACATGTTCACATTACCGTATCTATGCTTTGTTTATTGTACCAGTGGCATGCCACATACACTATTTGGACAAAAGTATTGGGACACCTACACATTGCACCTACAGGAGCTTTTATGACATCCCATTCTAAATCCATATGCATTAATATCGAGTTGGTCCCCCCTTTGCAGCTATAAAAGCTTCCAATCTTCAGGGAAGGCTTTCTACAAGATTTTGGAGTGTCTCTGTTTTTGCCCATTCTTCCAGAAGGTCAAACACTGATGTTGGACGAGAGGGCCTGGCTCGCAATCTTTGTTCTAGTTCATCCCAAAGGTGTTAGATAGGGTTGAGGTCAGGGCTCTGCGTGGGCCAGTCAAGTTCTCCCTTGAATGTTTAAATGCCTATGGATTTAGAATGGGATGTCATAAAAGATACTGTAGGTGTAATGTGTAGGTGTCCCAATACTTTGTCTATATAATATAGCTCCTGATATGAAATAGTTTTTGAGGAGACTTTTCATATTAGCTCTGGATTGGAAGTCCTCAAGAGTTTAAGAGTTCTTATTGTATTACTGCACACATTTATAATGATATAGAGCCAAGGTGTTCAAATGGAGATCATTAGACCAGGGACAATCATCGAAACTGAAATATCTCCTTAAGACAGATTTAACCAGCCATACAAACTGACTGAGCACCGACCATTTAAAACATTAGACAGACTTTGGATCAGGCACAAGTGTGTTGTATATGTCTGTAGTCACCACATTGTTTTGTATTATGGCATGAGTACACTCTGTACCGCGTATACTCTGGAAATATCTTTACATTTCACCAACATAAACATTTGTTGAATTCCATTCGCAGGTTAACATGTGTACATAATGCTCAAACAAGTGTAACTCATGTTTGAAACAAATATATATAAAGAGAAACACAATGTGTTTTGATCCATTATGGTTTGGTACAGACACAGTCCCACATGTAGTTTTTGTATATTATATTTAGGTCTGCATACAGTTTTTCATCAGTAGGGTGCAGACAAAGCGTGCTAGTCAGATCTATAGACCAAACATCCCGAACCCAACACCAACTTATTGTATCCTCTCGTGGTCTTAGCCCACAGAGGCTGGGTCTCGCTTTCAGAGGGAAAATATCAAACAGTAAGCGTCTTGTAAAGCGTCTCGCAATTCAGCAGAGTGAATGGGAAATCGCGCCACATGTGCCGAGACAGGGGCCTGAGTTTGACCGTGCCGCTTTGTGAAAGCCTCTACAGGCTGCCCCGCACTTTGACTGGTGGTGTGTGCTGTCGGGCTCAAGGAGAGGTCGCGTTCTGGAACCAGGGTTGTGGCGGGTCACTCGTCCCAGAAGCAAAGTCCAACCTAATTTCCCCAGCACCATGCCCTCAGTGGGAGTCACGGAGGAAAGGGAAATGTCAAAATACTCACATGTGTAAGTTAAAGCCTCCACAAGTCATTCATTTGTGGAAATGTTTTGCACATTCATGGAACATTTTAAAATGATCAGAAAAAATATAGTTCAAGTGAATGAAAGGCAAAAGATAAAGTGTGAACTATTGATTTTTAGTGGCATGCTTTCACTGGCGACACATTAGATTACAACATGTTTAGTAGCACTGACTCATGGTCACTGTGGTTGTTTTGCCATCATAGCACGTCGGGGTGTGCCTGGTTCAAGAGAGTCCGGAGACAGGGACACCAGGGGCAGTTTTACGCCAGGTCTTCACCTGGGGCTCCAGGTTGCATGCCACAGCCATACATGTAAAAAGGCAACATGTATTCAGTTATGACTATTTGCACGTTAGAAGTCATAATGTACATGAACCTAACAATCTTGTATCTCGTTATTAATCAAAATTCTACATGGTCAGGTTGTGTCAGAGGTGTGAGCACTGAAACACTGAACCTTTTGTCGTTTCAACTGAAGAGGAGATGGAGTGAAACCACTCAGAGTATGGTTGTCAACCCTCCTTCAGCTTTCCAAGCTGTGCACAATACCACTGGCCAATAGCGTTAAGAGAAGGGAGATCTCATCCTCTTAGTCCATCCTCAGGGCTAGAAGGATACGCCATTCCGCAAGTGTAAATCCTCTGTTCACATCAAGGGTTTTATTTCATCACAGTTGCAGATTTACTGAGGAATAACACAACTTGGGCCAATTTCCCCTTGTTGGTACAACAAAGACACAGAGTATGAGTAATCTGATTGGAGTGGGGAGGGGGGAGTCACAGTCCCATCCAAGCTATGCATCATGTGCTTCACATCTTTATATCTTTGTGAAAATTCAGGCTGTCATATAAACTAATGTTAAAAATAGTTAATGGCTAAGACTGATACTGAATATGGCTACTACGGTTTTGATTAATTACTCTTTTTACAGATAAGTTGTTGTATACATTTCTATGAGTAGAGAAAGACTGCTTTACCACTCCACTGCAGTGCAATTATCCAAATGGCCATGAGTGTACTGTGTGCATAGGCACTGTTTCCGAGCAGATGGGGGGCATGCTGCAGGAAGCCTGAGTTCATCTCTGGTTTTGTGGAGCAGAACCTGTGCTGTGGGAGTGCTAGGCTGCCCAGCAAGGAGAGTCCAGAGAGGGACAAGGGAACGACAGAGTTAGCCCATCAGCTGCGTCTCACAACCAATCTATCCAGGAGTTAGAGGTTAAAGAGCAGGAGGGGATGTGTGCCCAATCTTGAAATTGTGAACTGATGGTTGGAGGAACATCCATGATAATCAGGGAAGTCTTCTTAAGCTTTGTCATTGTGTCTCGCAGCAACCAACCCTGAGAGACGCAGTTTTTTTTTCTAAAGGTTATGCAGGGCTGTTGCCATATATCTAAAATTCCTCTAGTGTCATTGTTTGCCAGGTAAATTAGGAGCTACCAAGTCTGCAAAAAGATTAGATATAATAATAATAATAATAACAATAATAATAATTATTATTATTATTATCATTATTATTATTATTATTATTATTATTATTATTATACATCTTCTGGTAAATACCTGCTGAGGAAAAAAACTAAACACAATCATTGCGAGGGCTTTTTTTTTCATGAATAGAAAAAGGGTGTCGCCCAATCTCATGACATGTTTTTAACTTCATTGGTGCCACAGTGGTGTGCTCAGTATTTTGACTGAAATCTTAACGCATTGAGGATTAAAGGAATTACAACATAATCTTGAATAATCCAAAGTGCCATGGACAGTGAAATACTTGTAATAGCTGTGTAAACCCATCCTAAGGTTTGACAACATTGTCAGTCAATCCTGGGATTAAAATTGGAGGGAAATGTTGTCCGTAATGGAGCAACTGTTCCAGGAAGCACATAAGCATGTGATTTAGAAGACACACCTCTTAATGTGTCAGCCATCTAACCGAAGGACAAAAGTCCCAGCAGATGCAAGAGGGTTGGCACTTTTGTTCTGTGTCTGGTAGCTTCATTTTGAGTTGGAAAGCGACTCATGCCATTGGATTAGACTTTTATTCATTAGGATTCTAGTTTAATCGCTCACTTTGTTATTCCATCAGCACATCCATAACATCTTCATTACTCTTTTAATGGGGTATGGTGGATATTTTACGGATTATGAAAAATAATGTATCGTTTGACCCACATATACCACGTGGTCTCTGCCTTTGACAGTTTATGACATTTATACAGTTACATCAAAACCTCTTAAACTGCTTTCTCAACTTTCTTAACAATAAAAAAGTTATTAAAGAAAGTTGGAAGCTTACTTAAATTTTCACATTCAGGGGGCCAGGTGACCAATGCTTTTACTAAGAACCACAGTCCAGTGTTCCATTTTTAAATGTGACGTTTAGATGCCAGAAAGAAAATCGTCTCCTCCGGTCTTGCTTCTAAACACCATAAACACATTTAAGGGATCGGTTTAAGTTTTTTAAGGATGCCTTTTCTAAAATAAAAAGGAACATTTAGTACGGCATAAAACAAATAATAATTTTAAAAAGGCACTTCTCTGCTTGCTTTGTCCTTGAACAACATAAACCTGTTTTATACAGATAGAGCGGAACAATGGCAGGAAATAGCAAATCTGTTTTTCAACTATTACACTGCTTAAAAGGTAAAGGAACTTGTTCAATGCTTTCAATGCTGCAATCACACATGGACAAAGTTGTTGTGCTGCCCCCTGGTGTCCCATTTTTCCATAGCAGATGGTGTATTAATACAGGCAGTGCAATATTCTCTACTGAATAAGTAAAAATATCTACTAACCCCTGTTTCATTCAAAATGACTTATTATCTCTGAATATCATGTAGTGTTTTAGGAATGTATGTATCACACGCACACCTGATTTTCAATATGAAAGCTGCATACACTCATGGACTCTGGCCTACTTTTATAGGGGGGTAAGATTTTGAAAAGAGTTTATTTTTCTGATTGCGAGCAGTAATGTGGGAAAGCTCAAGGGAATTCATGGTGTGGAATGTCATTCATGTTACAGAAATGTGCACCTTCCAAGCGGGATAAAAGCAGGAAAAGTCTGTCAAACAAATACGCTGAGGCATGTTCCCAAGATCGGAAAAGGAACAAATTCTAGGGTGGAAAGGCTGGTCAGCGAGGTTTACTTTAGGATGTAAGAGAACCTGATGAGCTGGGTTTTCGCTGGCTTTTCACCAATAGTTCTGTTAATGCTATCTTTTTTTTTTTAGCAGTAAGGAAAAACAAACAAACTGTATGACACCAAAATAACTTCTTGAACGATGATGGTATTGAACGCAACTTTTTATCCATCACTTTTTTTTCAGCCAAAAAAACTAGACTTACACTTAAATATGCTTTAAAATCCAGCTGGGAATATTGGAACCTGGAGAAAACCTGAATTGTGAATTACTTTTTTCAGAGTAACCAGCTTATAACTGGGTAAAGTACAACACGTGGCTTATGTAATTGTAAAATGCACTGTTCTTAAAGCTAAAAGTCGCCATTAGCTTGAATATAAGAATTAATATAAGATAAGCGTCAACCTTTGGTATATCACATCTCTCACTTCAAAAGGTTGGCACCACATTCCTCTATTTTTCACTGGGAACAGGCATGTCTATTGTTCCTTCATTCTGGCATGACACCATCCTCACCGGATAATCTTGTCATCATCAAACAGTGGTGCGAAGGCTGGGTCAGGACCTGGGAAGCCTTGTGCCTTATGGTCGTCCCTCACAATGATCAACCCTAGTTGTCTGCTGCTTTCTCCTCTTCCTGTGACAGATTTTCAGACCTGAGGACCGGTCCGGAAATAAGCAGGCCCCCATATTATGTTCCCACAGGAAGTCAACGGAAAACGAGACACAGGCTGGGACCAAATCAAAACTTTGACAACCCGCTGATCGTATTTTAAAAAATTGTATTTAATGGCATTTTTTCTTGCTTTTTAAGCATCTTATCACTTATTGTTGTTTTTTATTAATGCTAGATGACTACTCATGGTACAGTCGAGTCATTTTTGGATTGCTCTTTAATATTTGTTGCCGACTATATAGTTTTATATGCTTGGCACTTGGGCCTTTTCTTATTTGTGAAAAATTTTACAGGCGTTTTCCTGTATGTAAGTAGGTAGACAATAGACACTTCAGTACTTCATGTTTCAAATACATTTTGATACAGAGATGTATACCGCTGTTGAACATGAATATGAATTTTACATTGATAGCCCTATCCTGGCTTGTTTTCTAGATAAATGTCACCTTTCTCAAAGTTGAAAAGAATGATTTAAAAGTAATTCATTTCCACTGAGGACGGTTTGTCCTTCTAATTTTCTAGAGGGAAAATATTCTTTAAAATACAACAAATGAAACACAAACAAACATAGTAAACTATAACATGCATTGAATTGCATGAACATTTAAGTGTTGCTTGATAACACAGGAATGCCCCCCCCCCATTTTAATTTTAATTAAACAGGGGTTTATGATAGTTCTGCACAATGTCAGTTACTGAGGTCCGACAAACTCAGAGGACCGTCATATCCTGGACTCCATAAGTATATCACCTGTCCCAACAATTACTGTTATCCCCTGAGCAGAAGATTAAACTTGACTTCAGAAGAAAAGAGGCATCCATCACAGTTTTACCTTAAGCTACGTGACTGCCCTCCCAAGATGGTTGAAGTGACTTGAGTGAAGCCCAGCTCTAGTGGTGGTCGGTTGGGTCCCAGCATGAACATCTGCCCGGTAACTAGTTTATTGTGACGGTTTGACAACCAATAGTCATAAATCTTATACCATGTAAGACAGTGGTTTGTATTTCTTTGAGTTGGCAAGGTATTATTAGCTTTACGTAGATACCTATAAGCAGCTAATTCAATTCAATTTGAGTGTATTTGTTTGGTGTTGTTCTAAAGGTCAGAATGCTCGTTGTTTGAGCATTGTTTTTCAGGTCTCTTCTAGATCATTCCTGCGACTGTATTAACGCAGTAAATATTTCTTTAGCTTTGGTTGTCTTGTGCATTGCTTCATATTCAAATTGAATTTTATATTAATGAAAGGCCAATTAGCATTCTAATGACATAAATCCACATCTTCAAAACTTATTTCTGTCAGCCAAAATATTTATTTTTTTCAAGTTGAAACATTTAATGTGATCATTGTAATCAAATTTCTAATATAATATAACCGTACGTCCCCTGATGGGAAGACAGACAGATGTTGACAGGAATGCGCATACGGTGCGTCAACAGCGATTACCTCGACGAGTGATTTACGCGGCAGAGCCGAACGGCATGTGAACTGCATTAGGAACGTAACCTCCCTGGAGAGGAAAGTGAACCATGTGGGAATACCTAGGCGGTAGAGTTCCGGAGGCAGGTGTCCTTCTTTATTCTCTTCTGCCGCCAGGCTCACGGACCACCTGTTTGCTTGGGCTGGGGACAGTTGCACTGAGGCCAGCAGAGAGGGGAGTGGGAGGTGGAGCGCGCGTCCTACATGCTGTCGACAACGCTACACTTGTCTGTCTATTTGTTCAGGCAATTCAGCTCCGGGCTGCACTAGACATAACCCCCCTTTAAAAAAAAGCTGCCGTCCCTGCTTGAATGGTGGCTGTGTCCGAGCCCAGTGGCCTAATCCTGCCCTGCTCTTCCTCTAAGCGGGGTGTTAACTTAATCCCTCTCATTTAGGCAGCTGCACTGCCAGAGAACTTGGGAAAGAATGGAAAAAAAAGTTCTAATTCTGTGACTGACACTTTCAGCTGCTGTAACCTCCTTCTGATTCCGTTTTGCAGTGGTTTTGAGATCGAATTTGTCTACCGCGCGGTTCCCCTCATGCATAGTGTAACCCAAGAAGGAAAAAAGGTACGGTGAAAGGAATATTATTTGCAGGATTCCGCAACCGGGAAAGTTAAAGGATTATCATCAGTTTAATGTTGAACGAAACTTTGTTTTCTCCCAAAACTCTGCCATTAGTCTTTCCAAAGGTCATGGAAAGAAAAAATAATAACTTTAGGCAACTTTTTGGCTTTCACGGAAAATATGTATTAAATCAGATTTTGTATTTCAATAGTAACGCATTTTAATGTTCAAACGTTTAGGTCTGTACTTGCTTTCATCATAATCATCAGCAATATTACCCAAACCCAAACATATATCTTGTTATAAAGGACATAAAGGATGACATTACAGAATTAAACAAAAGGCGAAAGGGAAAAAAAGGGGATTGAATTTACCAACAAACCAGAAAACAAATAATTTTATCCTGATTGCAAGCTAACAAGCATTTTTCAGACTGACCTTGTGGGATCACTTCTCTCATTTAAACAGGCTTTTGGCTTTTGAGCCCCTAATTATAAGCCTTCGGTTACTGTTATCTTTGTTAAAAGCAGGTGCATCCCTCAATAAAAATAACTGAACAATTATCATCTATATTCCCCTTCCACCAAAACACTTCATTGTAAAAGCAAATGGCTGGAGGCATTTCTGTTTGTCCCAGGCTCTGTATTAATTATGCAGCCTCCCTTATCCAAAGTTTTCAGCAGCTTCTTATTATTGCTTTTATAAATGAGTAATTAAGATTTTAAACCACTCTGGAGGTACTTTGCTAAAGTCTTGTATATTCTGGCATGTTATTTGCACGCCGCCCTTTGAAGGAGTTCTCACCAAGTGTGTTAAAATAAATCTGTCTCTTTTTCCAAGCAGAACACAATGAGAAGTTCCTGTCTAGATCATCTATCATTGACAAATCATTCACTGGCTCTGTTGATGTAACAGATCTCACAAATTTTTTTTTTTTTTTGGAAATGCAAAGTACCACCTTAAACCCTCACAGAGTTTCCTTCCAAACCTACATTTGTTTGTAAATCTGCCGACGCCCACGAGACCCCAGAGCTCATGCCATCTTCGTGGAAAGAACTCAAACCCAACAGACACAGAAATCTGAGCTTCCCGTCGAGAAACCTGTCAATCATCATGTCATTGTTGTTTCTGCCTCAGAGTCAGATATTTCCCATCCCGTATCGAGCTCAGGTCAACCCCTACGTGGAAGAAGAAAGGAAACTGTTTCATGTAGCCTGATATGTGAGTCACCGTTGCATTCAAAACGTGAAGGAATGCTCTGGCGAAGAGAAATGTTTAAAACCTTGAGACAGCATCATTGCAGAGTAATTCCCCAGTGTTTTCACTGCTGCAAGACACTGCAGACCACATTGTACACACACCGAGTAGAGTCAAGGCTTTGTTTGGTAATCTGACTATTATTGAAATGCAATATTCGTAAATGCGTTTAGATTTTAAAATCACAGAAAATACAAGCATAAAATCAAAAGAAATACAAGCATAATCCAATTGCAAAAAAGACATTTGGACAATTTGGATTTTAAAGTACGGGTACCTCGAAGAAGTGTATATTTACAAAGGGACACAAAAACATTGTTCTGTCTCTATTGCTTGTCCTTGTTGTGTATGTACAGCTTCAGAATATAGATTTTTTGATTTCCAACCAAGGGTTTATTTAGCTGTATTTTAATAAGATAGCAATTTGATCTGAAGCCTTATATGATTCCCCTTCTTTTAACGTTGGTCTATTACTCCAAAGCCCACATTTCTCCACGATCTATAGTGTTCTAATACTAGCTCCTTATTTTTTATCCTAAACATGGCAACATTGGCAGTAGTTATGTAATGACAGATGGAAGATGAAATTAACACATCCTGCCTCGTGTTATTCTCCAGTCTTTTATTTTTAATGGTGCAAGTGCAGCCTGACTCAGTGTGTGACCCTAACAGGCCAGCAGCACCTGTCAGGAGCATCTACAGTAATATTCTGTGCCTAATTAGCACACAAGGAATTTGGTTAAAGAAACGTTCGGTATCTGTGGGAAGGGGAGTGCAATTAGACACCGTTGGCGCGCACACTCATTTGACATAACTTCAAGCCTGAATTTGCGAGCGAACAGAGGGAGGATCTTGTCATTTTCATGGACTATGAATGACCTGTCAGATTTTTTTTTCTTTATACTGGAAAACCGACTGGGCACAGACCCTAAAGTAACCTTATATTTTTTTATATCAAATGATCAGAACACAAGAAACAAAATGAGAAGAAAAGCGTCTCTCAGTTAGAGACATCCAACCTTTTACCCATGCGTGTGGTATTAGCGTAACGGCCCTGCTTTTTTACAGGGCCTTCCATTTGTCAGCCGGTAGAACGAGCAGAGGCATTAAACAGCCGCACTGGGGGACGCGAGGAGGCAGCGGGCCGCAGCCAAGAGCCGGGAGGTTTCCAGGCCACTGCAGCCCAGTGAGCACCCTCCCAGATGGCTGAGAGGGCCTGCCAGGCGGGGTGATGGGGCACGGCTCCGTGCGTCCGCCTGACGTTCAGCATGCGGGCGGCCCACGCTCGATCTGACACCGAGCTTCGGCGCGGCATGGCACGAGCGAGCTGAACGTTTTTGTACTGGCCGTTCCGAAATCCAGGAACACTGCAGGACTACGTTACAGCCCTGTGTCTGTCATAGTTAATCGCTTGAAAGCATTATCAAATCATGATAATATTTGAGGAGTAGGAAACGGAGGCAGCAAAACCGTTTTTCAATGTTTCCATGACAATCCTACTAATAAAGTTAATTGGGGTTTTGTCGTTTGAGAACTACATTTATCATTTATTAATCAAACTGGCTGCTTTGTGTCTGCATTTTGACGGGGGCTGAAATATTGAAAAGACTGGGCTTCCAAGCGTCCTATGGACGCGGATGATGATCACACAGGATATATATATGACCTCTTTCAGACTGCCCCGAATCAAAAGAAAATAACTTTGCATCTTTCATAAGTCCATGCATATGAAATGTGTTTCGAAAAAATAAATAAATGATGCAAAAGGCAGAAGTTAAAAGCTGAAACTTTGTCTGGGTAAATGGAGGGGAAAAGTAGGTGCCGCCAGACGACTTGATTCTCTTTTATTTTATCGACAGGCTGAAGCGAAAGGCAACGTTTCCAACGCATTCACTTCAATATTTGATCAGAGTTCGGGTAGCACCTGCTGAGATCCCAAATCTCGGCTTGGCTTTGAACAAAAAAAACTGCTGTGACGTTATAGCACCAGGCATGGCAGCATGATCTTAAAAGTATAGATAGACAAACGAAAGAAGATGGATACATTTGAGTGGAGAAAACTGCCTCGGGTTAGAAAGTAATGAGCGGATTTCCATGGAGAGTTTTGACCCGCTGTTCAGAAATTGTTTCTTATCTTAATAAATCCTAAAAGTGCAATTTACTTGCAAAGGAGAAATAACAAAGGCACCAACATTCTTTTTGATAAAAAAAAGTAAAACATTACCAGACACATTCACAATACACATATGTGTACGTCTGTCTGTATGTGTACATTAGAGATGTCAGTTGATGATTTGATTAATCTGTTAACTATCTGACATTAGTTGATTAATCTACCGAATAATCAGATTTTAAAAGAAAGTCACATTTGATACAGATGTTCTGTGCAGAGTTTAGTTATGGGAGTTCAACCGTTAAAACATGCTGTCTGTTATAGGTAACAACATATCACTGATGGTGTTCAATACCCAAGTCAGCTAAATGCATTTAATCTCCAGGGAAAAACACTGATACTAGAGATTCACCAGATTTATAAGCAGCTTCATTGGCTGCTTATTGGTTTTAGCAGATCCATACATACAAAATGTAGCACTGTAGCACAAAAGGATACAGTTTCATAAATGTACACTGCATAACGTGGTACAGATTCCGTTTTTCTTTTTCACTGCAGTTATGCATGAATGATGTACGGAAAATTGTAGTGTAACCACTAGGCGAATATATTAAAGAAATAATTATAAACGGAACTTACAGTACATTTCAACAGTGATAAGGCTGTTTGTAACACACTCAAATTAAGGCAGCCTTACTTTGTAATTAATTACCGAAGACGTCTAACTAGCTGTTCTCTGCCATGGCAGGGCAAGCTAACGCTGAAAATGTTTGCTAGGTTTCCTATTAGGGGACTGCTGTTTCGCTGTAATCTCCAGCATACGCCTAAGGGCAACACCGCTTTAGGGATATTCTGCCATTGCTTTGGTCTGCCTATTAGGAAACTTGTGAAGCAAATGAAAAATAAGGTTTCTTTTAGGCATTCTGTCAGAATGTTTACAGAATCTATAACAGCTGTAAATAAAAGGAAAAGAGACGCTTCAATGGCTCGGCTGCCAAACCCTCCACAATTCAAATGACACATTATTCCTTTGAAATATGATAAAGGTCTTTGAAACAAACCACATTTTCAGGCAGTCTCTTAAGTGCTGCCACATTGCGCCCATAGAGCCTGCTTTATTCTCATAACAGGGATCTATAAAATATATGCATAATTTCATCTTTACTTTCTTTTGCATGACTTAACCGCAAATATTTATTTACAGAAAACTATTCCCTAATTTGGCTATCGTTTCGCCCCTTGCTAGTTCCCTGAGCAGTCATGTCTGCCTCTCTAACCATGCACGCAGCGTTTGGCTGCCAGAGCTTGGCGAGAGGGTTTGTATTGGAGGAACCCTGCAGCCAAGACCCTTTCCGAACCCATTCTTGGGTCAGCGAGCACCTTAGGTCAAGCAGTTCCACTCTCACTCCTCCTGGGCGAAGGCTGGCTGTGTTAGCAGGGGAGGAAAGCTATCCCTGTGTCTTTTGTAATCAACATTTTACAGGAAAGCTAGAGGGGTTGTCTCGTATCCCCCACTGACTGACAGTGCTCGCAGCGAGTTCACAGTCCTGGGAGATGGAGGGTCACTGTGCTGGAGAGGATGTTTTTGCATGATAAATTGTGGAGGCAGCAACAAGCTATGAGTTTCAGAAAGCTGCGAAATACAAAACTAGGCAAGAGTAGCATTATCAGCATAATAGCAAAATCAGCAGTAAGAATGTATCGACACAAAGGTATATACATATAGCATTATAATTCTGACAGTATCAGTTGCTTACCAGACACTTTCATCGACACAACTTACATGGCTAGCGCAATCACACAAAATTACTGAAGTATGTGTACAAACAAGCCGCTCTATTAGCACACAGGGGCGTGTTTTGATTGGAGTCGCAGACCACACAGGGGCTACACAATGATCCACCTCACGGATCACCGCCAGTTTGGAGACAGCAGGCATTAGTGACCTGAGAAAGCTCTGCAGTCATCAGTCACTCCGGATGTCAAGACCTTGCCATTGTCAGAGTAGGGAATAATCAATAATTTCCATAATTGTCAGCATCTAAACAGAGCACGCGGTGAGAGGAAACAAAAGCCCAGCCTCGCAGCTTGCTCTTGGACGACCCGTCTGGAAAACCCAGCCGTCTAAAAAAAGACCTCACAGCTGGCAGCACAAATACGCTTTCAGCGTGTAGGCCTCAGTCACAGTTTGCCCGCTAAATGTATGGAATCAGCAACCAGCTAAAAACTACAATTACAGGTGAAATACAGATTGAAATCACAAGGCTGTTTGTTTTTTTTTGTTTTTTTTGTGTAGAAGAAAATTGTCCTAATGATTGGTTTGGCGGGTCGGGGGGATGTGGGGTTGGGGGGCGGTTAGCTTTTTTCTTTTTTTCCCGTGACGAGGGACCGAAACAGCTGCACCTGCTGCTACGTGGGGCTCTGCTACACTTAACGATATCGGATGATATCATTAGGGAAAGTGTTCATAAACAGATGTTGAGCCGCTGCCTAAATAATGTCAGCTGAGCGCGCACATGCAGAAACAGTATTATTTATATAGAACATTTAAGTTTTTTATGTTAATAACCCTGCTATTAGTGCATGGGATGTTGTGGCAGGAATATAAATGCCCTCAATGGGCCAAACCAGGATCTCCATAAAACCAACTTACGGACGTTATAGAAGCTCCTGGTAAGCAGAAGGAGATTGTCTTTGTACTCCTCAGTTTTAATCAGTACTGTTCAAAACTTGGTCAGTAATATTTTAAAAAGTGGCTATACTATCTGTGATGTTTTATTTTAGAAGTGGCTCTATACCAACCAGTCACTAGGATTGTCTAGTGCACAGCAATTTATAAGATTGTCAGATAGTAATCACATTAAATTCAGTCATCTCAAAAACATGAAAATATTGTAACGGGGATGGCGAAATGCGTCTCCCCGTTGCTAGGGACTCTAGCCACCCTCTCGGGGGCTGCCGGGTAATCCAGCTACCGTCAGTTTCCACTATTCAAATAATGTGTTATACGTTTCGGTTATGTTTAGTTTTGTTGTCATTTGTGTTGTTTAGTTTACGTCCATGTTTGGAC
>JAOYSI010074034.1:31276-47720 GCA_025775065.1 Hiodon alosoides | reverse complement strand
CATCAGTAAAAACTTACTTATGTCCCCATCAGTAAAAAATTATTAGTAGTTTTTTTTGTTTTTGTTTTTGCAAATCAAGTAAAAAAATTGGCATACTAAACATGATTGATTACTTAGGAACCTGTACACAAATGACTAAATAAATTTCACAACAAAGGCCAGCATAGTCTGTAAACAGGGGGATAAACTATTTAGAACGCTTTTTGATTTGGAAATAAATCTCTTCCCCGCCTGGGTCACCACCTCAATCACAGAATCAACAGAAGCTTTGCCATCTCCACTAGCTGCCTATTTTGCCTGTGGCGTTTTATGTTAAAAGTAAGGGACATAATGGTGGGATATGCCTGTACACACTCTGCCAATCATCTGCCCCCTTGCTCTTCACATCTATCTTACTGTCATTCATGCACTGTTACTTTTCAGCAATGTTGTGTAAAATAATTATAGTAATTCCATTATTTGCGTAATGATTGTTACATTGATGGTGACTCAATCCCCTTCTTGAAGCCTCCAAAGTGTTGCTGTTGTAGAGAAAGCATTTTAGGGGTTAACAAGGGGGTGGCAGGTTCTAGTCCCATGCAAGTCCCTGCTGTTTTACCCCTGAGCAGTGAACTCAGCCGAAATACTACAATTAACCTCCAGCTGTGTAAAATTGTATCACGTTTAGCCAGATAGGCAATAATATTAGAACTTATAATGCCACTATATGACACGTTCAGACAGAAAATCAAAGCTGTTACAATTGCCCATGGTGTCTCCCAACTTTGTTTTTAAAATCATGTCACAGGCTGCTGAACCTGTCAGCTACAATACAACCGATGTATGCTGGTATTTCTTTTTGAGAATTGAAAAACAAGAATTACACAAAATATTAGCCCGTTTTTATCGATTTGTTTGTGCTGTATTGTGTTAACACTATCCTGGAATGTACAATCAGTTGAAATTTACTTGATACTGATGGTATAAAAGTTAATTTATTCCGGTCCCAATATTTATTGTAGAATCCAATTATCAGTAGGTCAGAGTGCAGACAATCAAGGTGAATTATGCTTGATAATCATGCAAAAATGCAGTCATACTTGAAATTCTACTTATCACACTTGAAGTTGTTGACAGAAACATGCATTTAAAAATAGTTTATATATTTATATATGTATACTGTGTTACTTCAAGGATGGCCACACACACACTACTGGCGTATCTAATAACAGGTATGCTTTTTATTGAAGACGTGACGTGTTGTACTGTTGTGAAAGACACAGGCTTGTGGTGTCTGTGGCCAACCTTGAATTTAATACACTCCATACATATATAAATATATAAACTATTTTAAAATGCATGCCTAAATGGAGTGATACATGTCTTATGATAGTCTGAATATCGATTTGAATTAATAATGTAGCAGTTGTGTTTTCCACCGCGAGCCAAGACCAAAGATCAGTTTCAGCACAGGTGGCGAATGAAACCAAAAGCACATTGAGGGAAATGCATTTTACTCTTAACAAACTGTGATGCAGACATAAAAAATTCATTAAAAAAGATGATACAGCTCAAATCAATAGACGGAATCACGCTGAAAGAAGTTAATTTTTCCAAGGCTGTAATTTAGGATTCGTTATTGTAAGTGTGACATGGAGCTCATTCATTAATTGGTGCAATCAGATATCTTCTTAATAACAGCGAGTCTGCTCCTAATGCCATCGTTGGTCTGTGCAAATGATGCTTCCTAGCCCCCGTTGCCATTAGAACAACGACCTTGTGGGGTCTCAGAGTCAAAACGTACCGCTGTCTTCTAGACAGAGCGTTCCTATCTGCAGTCATGGGAAGATCTTAGCTATCATAAATGCTGTGAAATAATGTTGTTTACTCGATACGTGGCTATTGTAAGAGCAATGTTTGTTTGTTGCAGCGGGTGGGCATCTATGATGGATAGATGTTTTCAGAGGACTGTGGTGGTTGGATGCATCAACATGGCATAAGCACCCCGGCCTTTCCTTAGCCCGATAGTTTCATTTTCTCTTATCCCATGCTTACGTTTCAGCACTTACCAGTATACTTTTAACTAGGAAAAGTGTAAATAAAAAGTTTTTTTTTAATGCATGCTACAGTAATGTAAATCATTGCAACTGATCTTAAATGTCTAATTGTTTTCAGACAGTAACACTGAGCTGTCACAGACAGCATGAAGCGTCTGACATAAAAGGAGGCGTTTAATGAGGTTTTCGCTCACAGAGATTACATCCCACAGAGACAACGCCTGGATAAGGGCCAACACATTTTAATCGATGGCAACTTAACGGAAATGTTCCAAGCCTTTGCCTGAGCACCATTCCAATTATCTGGTCACACAATTACAGCCCTGAAGTGCAGAACTAGCAGAGACGGCTAAACCCCTCAATATCATTAAAAGGATTGGACTGCTACAAAATGCTGGGCCAAGCTCATTTTTAAAGTGGATGAACACATCGAAACATCGAAAAGTTGGAGCATTCTGTTCTTTTATATGTGACTTACAGCGCTGAGATTGGCATCAGGGTTTTTTAATGGTGTAGTAATTGTACCAACATATTTAGAACCCTTTTCTACAGAGGAGATAGTTTGGTCCTAATCACATAGCCAGCATACACAGTGTGCCACAAAATAGACAGAATTTGGTTCCACGTCTTGCATTCAATTCATTATCTTATTTTCACATGAGAATTGGCTGAAATTAAATCTAATTATTAGCTTATTACAAATTTAATCAACTTTGCATTGTTTATTTAAATAGCTCTCTAAAAAAAAATGTGTCTGGTGAACAAACCAGCATGGTACTATTTTCAAGACAGCCTGTTGTCTTGGGAAGTGACAGTGACACCACTCCCTGTAGTCAAAGACAAGAGTACAGTTGGATCCCTGAGCTACGGATTTAGTTAGTTAGTTAGTTGTTTTTTTTGCTGAATACGCTAATTGTTTCTCTTCTTGGTGGTTGTGCCTTGCACGCAGACATTAAGGGACCCAGGTTTGATTCCCAGTCAGGGGTCCGGTCTGCCGAAACATGTTGGCTGCACTTTACCTTTCTACAAAGCTTGCTCTAACAGCAAGCTCCAGTCACCTACTGTTTTCACTGAAACTTTCAAGGTCTCATTTATTACCCCCCAAGGTGCAAAACCTGGAACGCGCAGACAAGTCCGACATTTTGCATGACAGACTGGAACAAAGTAATGAGGTCTTGGAGTTCATATCAATGGGAGTTATTCAGATGATATCATGCTATATTCCACAACAGATTGATCTGAAGGTCAATTTTAGTGAGGAGTTTCAAGACTGTTCACTGGTACAAAGCCTTTAAGGCAGGGATAGGCAACCTTAATACTGACAGTTCTGCTGGTTTTCAAGCTACCTTGCAATTAGCAAATAATTAACAACCAATCCAAATAATTGGCCAAATTAAAAAAAGTCGTAAGTTTAAAATGAGAGCCAGCCTATCATGTGGCATGTAAGGACTGTAGTTTCTGATAATTGGTATATTATCAGGAACAATATAAAGTCTGCTACATATCCATTTTAAGTGAGTTAAAACCCCAGAGACAGTGACCCCCCCAGGCTTACGAAGACTTCTCCAATAACTGGATGTTATTCCCCTGACTGGCCTGCTGTGGCTGTCTCTCAGTTGTTGACTCCACTGCTGTGATGGGGCTTTTATTTGTTACATCTCTGTGATTGGGGCCATGCTGCTCAGACCTTTTCCAGGAGAAACAGAACAGCTGAGTTCACCTGCAACACCCTCCTGTCATTCTGACTTAAGCCATCGAAACACAGTCCGTCGGATAACTTTATCCTAGCCCTGAAAACCGAGCGTGGTTGCTTAATCTGAAAACACCGTCGTTTTTTATTTTATATAGATTTTGATCTTCCTTTTGAGGAGATGTTTGTAGTGTGTCTCTGAGAGGAGATCCAGTTTCCTCTGCAGGAACAATGAGTGAAGACAGTGCCCGCACTGAAGGTCCTATTATTTTAAAGTCCATCCCTAATCCCCAAATCTCTGTCCTCAATCTATACCAATAATTAGCCCAGCCTATCCTGCTAACCTCTTGTCTACACCATCATTCTTTTAGATTTACTATATTTACACTACATTTAAATCATCTATCATTCATACCTCCAGAAGAAAATGTGAGTTTAGCTTATTTTGGAGAAAGGAGCGGTGCTACGCCTTCCTGTTAGTCTCCTTGGTACCAGAGAGCTAGTTTAAGACTGTTAATGTCAGCACATGGGTACTGGATAAGTCTTTAGACCATAACTGCAGTGTGGATAGGAAAATATAGGATATTGTTGGAGGGCATATGTGAAGTATCGGTGTGCCATTAAATGTGCTGGGGAATTAAAAGTGTATAAAGCCGGCTTACTTAGAGTAGTCCGCTCTAAGTTATTTGTGTCAGCTCAGTAGTCTCCTGCCATTTCCTTGGATTTTAAGCCTATGTAAGGACAGCATAGCCATTTTTATTCTGACTGCTTGTATGATTCTAATATTTGCATTTATTTTATGCTTCCCCCTTCCATTTAATGCATCGTGATGGCTTGTCAGTGAGAATGACCTATTGAACCAGACCTGGCTAGAAAGTCTGTATGACGGGAATAATTTGTTTTGGTTAAATGTTCTAAACATGGCAAACTGCTCTAATTTAAATCTCCCCTTTGGCTTTGGCCTCATAGTGTAAGTCAATGAGGCTGGTATCTAAAAAAATCTAACTCAAACGCTTTGAGAACAATATTACCAAAAGGTCTATGCTTTGCATTTCTTATAAGGAATAACATTTTGCTGATTCAGAGATAAAAGAAAAAAAAATTGGGTCGAAATTGCCTAATTTTAGTATAATATTTATTATTAATATATATTTTATAAGTGATTAAATGAATGGTGGGCAGACTAACTGGATATGGGGTGGTGTCAAATTATCCATGGCCCTTTATTCCATAAAAGAGGATTAAATATTTATTTTATATAAAAAGTTAAAACAAGCTGTTGAACTAAAGCATTTCCCATGACGGTGGCTGAATCTCCCAAACCAGATATATCTAATGCAATGTAGGCTTTGTATTGAAGTGCTTGAAAGAAGAGAAATTAGTTATTGCATACTACTTTTGTATGGGCGTGCCCGAAAGAAGAGAAATAAGCTTAAAGACTAAAGATGACTTGTTGGTATCCAGCTTCCGTCAAAATCTCTGAGATGATTCAGAGGTAACATTTATTGGCAGACTGCTCTTCAATGTATGTAGAACGCAAAGGTACTAAAGTTAGTCTTTAATTCTACGTGTTTTTTTTTTTCTGATTTCAGATGCTCACCCAGCCATTGTGAACATGGGGGGAAGTGTACACAGTCCTGGAATACTTTCTACTGCAATTGCTCCAACACTGGCTATATTGGGGCAACTTGTCACAGTTGTGAGTATCTAGGGCTTCATAGAAATGAAAGAACGAAAAAAACCAACATATGCAGAAGAGTTTTCCTCTTGACAATAACTGTGAACTGATATGGATATGAAAGGTCTTTCAATGATCTCACAAGCCTCTCATTGTCCACAGTTGTCTTAAATTATCTGTAAGGGTTACGTGAATTTAAGCGCACGTCAGTAATTTATAATAGTCTTAGTATTGAACACTTTCACATTTGAATTGCTAAGGGTGGCACATAGGGCCTCATTGGTTTCGCGTTCTAATTTGATTTAACTAAAACCCAATTTTAGACACATGAACGGAGTCATTCACACATTTAATTAAATTCTGTCAGGGTGTGATGATCAATCAAAACAGAAGGAGAAAACGCTGTTAAAATGAGACAACCAGCAACCTGGACACAATTTCAGAGTTGAAAGACTAAATTATGTCTTTATATTTTGTTCTAATCTCATTAAATAGGCAGATCCACAGTATTCAAATCAAACTAATACAAGTTATTTAAACCCAAATTTTGCAGTGCTTAAAATAAATAGTTTCAAAATAGATGGAATTATTTATTATTGGTGGGCACTGACATGTAAAAGTCTATATGAATAACATTCATCTTGATTATATATATTCAATGGCAAAAACTTGTTAAAGTAATGTTAAGGTTTATTTGCAGATGTCCAAAAGGTTATGGTTATTGCAAGTTAAGGTTTCTATACAACCCTATTGAAATGATGGATCCAATGGTGATCTGTTTAAAAAAATATGTATTCACAAAGATCTAACAATTAAAACATTCACATGCCCGTTTGATGAAGTCCAATGCCGTAGACATACTTCTAATCTATACTATTCTGTTTCTATTATAGTTTATATATTAGTTTAGATCTATGCTGAAATGTATGAAATCATGTGAGTCTGCCCAAAGAACTACTGATCCCAAGGGGATTTTGTGCACAAAACCATAAATTTTAAAAGGAAGTTTCCAGGCACGTTGTTGTCAAATTTAAATACCTAAATATCCTAAAAAGATTAACATTATCCACATATTATTGACGGATAGCGTAGGCCACCATGATGAAATGATGAATTATGCTTGACAGAAGTTTTTCTTTTTCTATTTCTAAGCCATTTATGAACAATCGTGTGAAGCATATAAGCACAAGGGCAACACATCTGGATATTATTTCATTGACTTGGATGGAAGTGGCCCTATCAGCCCACAGAGGGTGTACTGCAACATAACAGGTATGATTTTTCTGCATTACGTATTACTGACAGCAGAACTTTAAATGTTCTCAATGCTACTCTGTAACATTGGTAGAGATTGTAGGTAAGAACAGTAGCCAACTGCTTATCAATAACTTTTTTTAGATACATGTCTCTGCAACTCAAGGTCATTGTTTGTTGTTAAATATGAATGTGCAGTATGTAACAATAATATTTATTTACTCGTTCATTTTCTTGTTTAATTAAATAATGTATTCCATCTTTGATTTTACCAGTCTAATCACAGAAAAGAAAATCTCTGATAGCTTTTACAATTTGAAGTTGATGATAAAATTATGTCCATGCAATGTGAGATGTCGCCACCTATCTTCAGATTTGGTCAGCCGATAGCAGTCCAGGTGTCCCTGACACCATCGATAGGAGATCGGATTTTAAAGGGCGATGAGGGCTTTGTAAGAAATTTTCAATCCAAAGAAACCTTGTGACCTCTATCAAAGCATGATGGCTTTGACCTGGTCCAGCCCTGAGCCTATTAAAGCAATAAGACATGAGAGGGTGCGTTTCATTGCCGTTATTGGCATGGCTGTGATGCGGATCAGGTTTGACGTGAAGCGGAACGCAAAGTGAACGCGCTCCCAGGGTATGCAGGCTCGGACAAATTTGTACCATTGTCTCTTTAAACGTATAACATGTGAAAAGGGCTATATAAAAATAAATTGATTGATTGATCATTGATAGAAAATTACTTCAAGCTTAGCGATCATTATGTCCCTAAACAAAAAGTTTTGCAGTTGTAAGGCTTTTTTGCAGTAAAATTGTAAGACTTGACAACAAATATGGTTATGAGTCATGCTATGTCACTCGAAATAAATTGCAGACCTGCCAACCTTTCAAGTCAAAGTAATAGTAAGAGTTACACAAAAGTGTGCGCTCTCTCTTTACAATGCACAATATCTGCTTTCCAGTTTGTTAAATTAGCAGGGTGCATGTGCTAGGAGCAGTAGTATTTTCATTAGTTGGATCGGAAGGGAGAGTGCATTGGCCAGGGATAAGCTAATCACAAAGTGCCTGAATAGAGCCTGGTTGGATAAACAGAGAAAATAGAAAAATATAAAAAAGAAATATAAATCCGGTAGTTTTTAAAAGGCATAAAAGGATAGAGAAGGTTGCCAGAAGAGCTGCACTTTTGCGAGGCACACCAAACTATCTAATGGCGTGAAAATGGAGCGTGTGAAACATTCTCAAGTTGTGGCGCGCGATTCAACAATGATCATGCATAAAGCAGCATTTATTATATATTTCATTGAGTCTATTTGAGCTGAATGCACCAACAAGTCAGTGTGCGATTACTCTAGTCCATTTCTGGCCACTGACACATAATCAAATATTGTGGATGCTATATGAAACAAGTCCCAAAGGCGGGATCCATAAAGGCCCAGTTAAACATACAGCTAAACATACACCAGAAAACCCCCGTCGTTCACAATTAGCTTTGCATCCCATTTTCAGAATGGACTTTGTTAGCCTGCTGCTCCTGCGATTTGATTGTTTGCCAAAGATATAGATCGCCACGCTGGATACTTTTTAAATCAACCGGCTTTGTTTCCGTCACTGCAGATTCAGGTTCAATAAAAATGTCCTCGTTGGTAATTGTGTTTTTCCTATCAGTGGGAAGCGAATGAGGATAGATGGTTGTTGTTGAAGCACCAGTGTTTGCTAACCCATAATCGCATGGGTCTGCTACAGCGATTACAGCCACTGATCCAGTGAAAAAGATCTCTAGATCCCAATAGCGATGTTGCTTCTGTCGGATGTCATCTGCATCGTCTCTGTCTTCCATCCTCCCTGTTCTCTTAGCTCCAAAATGTTTCTTTGGTATTAACTTTACCATATTAGATTTAGTGTGTTACTGTAAGAAACAAAGACTTTACATAGCAAACCACAGGGTGCTCTCTCGTACATTTTTGAAATATGTGTGTACCTACCTTTCGAACAAATATTAAGGTCACAGAGAGTATATATAGAACTGTAATCATGCAAAACTACAATTGTCCATTTAAATTTTATTCTATAACCTAGAATAGTATTATAAACAAGAACATAATTATATTATATACAATTTAATTAATGTGACTAGTGGTTCATCAATTTTTCTATTTGATCCCAGGCATAGTTTGTGCTAAAGTCATCATTAAGATGTGCAAATATCATGTATTATGGTATTATATTGTCATACTGGGGTTTTATTAGCAAAACCTTCTTGTTATTTTCTGTCTCATTACAATTTTCTTTTGCCAGTATTATTAACATGTTTTAAGCTCAATAGAGATTGAAGCAAAGCATATCGGGTCAGTTATGGCAACTGTTCAGATTTTTACTGGGTAATTTCACTGGTCCATTAGTCTTGCTATTGCAGGAGTTGAATCACAATAAAAACTAAATTGCCTTCTTTAATTAATTTAAAGTGTTCGAAGTTGGTCTCTGACCTGACTTGTCAAAGCTCGGTCTTACCATAATGTTTATGAGTATTAATATTTCCTGAATTCCTGAAATACTAGATAACTAAACCAAAATTACTCTGCCAATCAGCTGCCATTTACCGTGCTGGCTTTTACTCAGTAATTGTTAGAAAACGTTTCTGTGAAAAACGAGAAACATGTTCAAAGTTCACATAGATTTTGTAATAAAAAAAAAAAATCCAAATAAACTTACTTGTAGGGAGAAAACAAAGGCTTAAATTAATTTTACATTTTTTTAGGATTACAGCCATGAATAAAACTATAGTAATATCTCTGCTGAGGTTTTAACTGAACAAAGAAACCAACACATGAAGCAAGCTCTTATACCTAAAGTAGTAAGTAAGACACTAGGACACATTCTAGTATTGGAGGGCTGTTAATTTACATTGTATTCTATCTAGGAAACAGTAGCATTTTTAAAATTTTGCTTCTGTAATATTTTTCCAACTTTTTTATCCAGATAAAACATGGATGGTGGTACAGCACAACAACGCAGAGTTGACAAAATTAAAATCTTCCAGTGGGGTAAATCAGCACTTAGCCCATTTTAACTATTCTGCAACCAAGGAGCAACTCCAGGCCGTAATTGCCCAAGCGGATCACTGTGAGCAGGAGCTCTCCTATCACTGCAAAAAGTCACGCCTTTTAAACTCACCCGGTAAGCCCTTTTTTCATTAAGGTTATCGACCAGTCCCCCAATAAAAGGCCAGGGTTATTACAGCTCCTGTTTTATGTTCCTCTTGTGAGCTGGCAGATTGAGCAAAAACAGGCAAATTTTTATCATGTTTTTCTTTGCAAGTTGATTGTTTTTTATGTACATTACGGATTGTGCCTGATAATTATTTTATCGGTTAAAATATTATTGTTAAAAGCCAACATGAAGTAATGGATTAGATATTTCTGCCTCATACAAATTAATTGATTGAAAGTAAAGCGTCAAGGGAAATTAATACAAAGTCGATGTTAACTATGTCATATTGGAAAATGTCAAATTTTGAATAATGAGGCAGAAAGTCTTTTTTCTCTACACTTAGACAGACAAGTTCAAATATATAAAGGTTAATAGACATAAAGTTTTGTTTGAAATCAATGAGAATTTTTTTTTTTTTAAATATCAAGGATGGTTAAGGAACCGTTGATTGGGCTCCTTAAAAAAACCATCCTCTGGCAAGAAGTTCTTACACTCTATGACCATTTGAGACAATTTATTTATGAGCAATATGTTTGTTTCGAAGATGGAGCTCCCTTCACCTGGTGGGTGGGGAGAACAGATGAGGTACAGACATACTGGGGCGGATCATTCCCTGGGAGTCGGAAGTGTTCCTGTGGCCTGCTTGGAAACTGCTTAGACTCCAAGCACTACTGCAACTGTGACTCAGACAGGAACGATTGGTACTGAGCTGATGTTTCTGTGGGTTTATATAGTGAAAATATTACAAAATTTTTACAAACTAAGCAATTGTAATTCGTAGTAGTGAATCATTTGGGAATGTTTGCTTCCATCCTAAATATTTTCTAAAATGATTAAACTATTCATAATTAATAATAATTATAATCAATCACCGCTCTGTTGATACCAAGAATACATTAGTCAGTAATTTGGTAAAGGAAAACACAATACATTTAATGAGAATCTTCTCTCTCTGAGAATCTGAGTAAAAAATGGAAGAAATAACCAAATACGAATTGCTTTGGTTTACTTGCATCTTGTGTTAATTCTGTTGTATTTTTCATTTTCAATGCAGGACAAATGATTCTGGTCTCCTGTCATTTAAAGAGCATTTACCAGTCACTGAAATTGCTTTTGGAGACATAAACAGAACTGGCTCTGAGGCAGCATATAAAGTTGGCCATCTGCAGTGCTACGGGGACAGTAAGTAATGAAATAATGTCCATTTTTAATTAATCATTTACTATATATTGCGTTAGTCTTAAATATTTGAAAGCAGAATATGCTAAATAGCATACGTGTGGTTTTGATGTAAAATGGGTAAAACAATGCATAAAACCTGTATAAAGTATATATATATATATATATATATATATATATATATATTTTAAACCTTAAAAAAAAACTTATACTGGAAACAACCAGTGACGGCTTACTTAGAATATATAAAACAATACGGTGTTAGTACATTGTGAACATCCTTCACTGCATACTATTGTAGTTTTTGTAAAACGTACTGCTAACAAAAGCAGATGCTAATGACAGGAAGTGAACAAATCAGCAGGTGTATGGCAAGGGGTCTAGGTCTTATGGTAGTGAACACAGGCAAGAAATCGGATGTTTAGTTGGCAGGGCTGCCCTGTCACCAGCACTGAAGCAGGATCACCTCACTGTACAAATAAACAGCAAATATGGCCAGTGGCGCATGGGCTTTGAGTTTGAATGTGTTCAGAAGGAGCCCCTTGCCTTAATGGCCATGCTTGTCAGTGAGTTACTGCTATTACTAAACACACTTGATCAGATAAATTTGTGATATCTTGTTAGAAAATAGTTTATCTTTGTTTATCTTAGAAGAAAAACTTCAAATCAAACATTTGAGCCCCCTTCAAACAACAAATCATGCGATTTCCTAAAATAGAACTTACAAAATAGGGCCTTTAATACTTTAAGTTCAGTAAAAAAAAAAAAAAAAAAAAAAGTGGCTTACCTCAAGCGTTAGCGGAAAATCGTATCTTGTTTTCCTCGTCTTTTATTTTGGATAGCGACGGTGTGGACAAACTGGCTACAAGGCCTTAAAACACTTGATATAACACTTGACTAGGATTAAAATTACGCTACTCTTGTAGAAAATACCATCAAACTCGAACAACTTGACAAGGTAAACGCCGGACAGCTACTTGTTCTAAAATAAAAATCACCTGTAGAAAATTGTGTAGAAAATGCTGATTAGCTTTGGGAGATCATAATGAAACAACAGACTCCCATCAATCCAGGCACTTTCAAAATGCGATGATCACTCCTTTCACATGTTAACAAAGATTTGAGTTAATACATAAATTATTCCTGCTGCAGACAAATAAACCCTTGTACACAGTGCAATGCTTAGTTTTGTATTGGTTTAATATGCCTTTTCACTATGATTGGTGTTCAAACACAGCAGTAGCTTGAAAACGTAGAACGACAGGGATGCTAATATACATTATGTTCATACACAGTTATTTTCATGAACCCAGTAGCATATAAACTGCCAATACAAACAACACCTTATTGTATTAGGTTCTAATAAAAAATAAATAAATAAATAAATACGACGTCCACCCACTGTTTGTTCAATATTAACTGTGGCTGTAAAATGTTACATGTACAAAGAAAATGTATCCACAGACTATTAAAAACACGACCAAACTCAAATCTCTTAAAATGCAATATAGCAGCTCCATCCTAAAAGTCTTGCATTACCGCTCATGAAAGAATGTTTAAACTGCTAAAGAGCAATAGAGATGGGTTTTGTAACGTGTCTGGTTTGATTAACTCTTATTAAATCATTTGTTGTCCTGACCAGAAAACTTTTGGAACGCTGCATTTTTCAATAAGGAGACGTCGTATCTTCACTTCCCCACGTTTCACGGAGAGCTCAGTGCCGACATATCCTTTTTATTCAAGACGACCGCCTCATCTGGCGTCTTCCTGGAAAATCTCGGAATTAAAGATTTCATTCGAATTGAACTCAGCTGTAAGTATATCCTAAGAATTTGTTGATTTGTTTGTTTATGTATTTATTTTTTGTTTGCTTCATTGTTTTTTTTTCCTTTGGTTTTTAAAAAATACTGAAATATTTTGTTTCTTTAATATACATGGTTCAACAAACTTACATTGATTTTTGTTGTTAAACGTTAAGTTGCAATAAAGCAATTTAATTGGAAAAAAAACAAGTTTTATAGCATTCTCAAACAATAGCAACGGCATGCTTTAATTTGACATATAGATAAACACATCCAGACATGCCAGAGGTATTACTGTGCTTGTTTATGCATGATAGCAGGCACATATGAATATCAAGATGGGGTTTTGTTGAAAGATTTCATCTTCGTTTCCAGAGATACATGAAAGATGACTTTCACTGTTATTATGTGGTCAAAAGTAAACCATGATGACACGAACTTTGTGGTTAATTTGAACAACAGCCATGGGATATAATGATGAAATATCTGATGAACCACTCAAATCATGATCAAAAAGTATGCAGCAATATGGGCCTTGTATTAATCTTTTAATTAAAAGCCGCTTATCTGAGTTAATATTTTTTCATCATTTCACAGCATTAGCAACAAAGCTACCATGTCACGTCCTGATAATATAATGAGGTTTTAATTTGTACTGCCAGTGCAGAACACAGGGTTCCTGGTCCCAGAGCGTAGTTTATTAAGTAATTGTCCCGCCGACGAGAGGCAGGTGGGAATTAAAGGCCAGCACCTCCAGCTGTGAAACCGCAACTTGAAAGTTCGACTTTCTGTTTCATTGGCATTATTTATTCATTCATTTTACTGAATTTTAGTTTTAATCATAAGCACCGGACATTTTTTTCACAAAAATAATGTAATTATGTATATGTATATTAACTGTTGATTACCAAGTTATCGAGAAGGAATACTACCTAATAAAATGATTTTTCTTTTAAATGTGTTATTTTTATTTTTTATTTCAGTTGAAATGATTTAGAAAGATAATGTGTTTTCTAACAGCAATGCTTGGCTGACTTTTTTTAATGCTGAAATATATACCTCATTTAATCAACTTTTCAGTTGTGCTAAGATCAATGGAAAATAGATCTGTCTTCGCAATTCTCAGCGGGTACGAAATTCTTTGCAACAAGAGCTTCACTATTTCGACACCAAGCCTACCAAGCTCAAATAACCAAGTTTAATTTGAAAACATGATCGGGAAGATTATGAAGATACATTCTGACAGGTGTTGTTAGAGATCCGTTCCTTCTCTGGATGTTTCCTTTAGGCTTTTTAAGGGGCCTTCTTAAAGTTCTCTTTTTTTTTTTTTTTTTTTTTTTTCCTCAAGCGTGTTGTGATCAAAACTTTCTTGCGTCTTCTTCCGGGTAAGGTAACGAATATCGGATTGTGGACACAATAGCATTAAATAATTGGGGACAGCTCACTGTTAATTTTTAAAGCTATACCCATAGCATCTAACTTTTGGAAGCCCATGGCCCTCTTCAGGTTTTTAAGGCCCCTCTGTCACAATTTCTACAATCATCCACTTGTAAAGCTGGATATTTACTGAAGCAATTCAAGTTAAGTACCTTGCTCAAGAATACGACAGCTGGGGTGGCACTAGAACCAGCAAACTTTCGGTTACAAGCCTCTCACCTTAACCAATAAAGCTAATCTTAAATCAATGTTTTGGCATTTCTAAAAAGATGACCTCTCACCCCGCACAATTAACCCTGACTTTGGATTCACCATCCGACCAACACTGTTTACTGTGTTGTGGTGAACACCGTTCTTGTGGCTTGGTCACCAGTGATGCTGTGGTAGGGATGTCGCCTGAATAAGAACGTGTTGCAAATTAGGGAGGATTACTGTTCTACACTTGTTTTAGAGAGACGGGCTGGAACCTTAAGTACCAATGAAGTTCATTTTGAACATTTGCAGAGAATAATAAGGATAAAACAAAATAAAAACATGTTTTCTGGGACTCACATTGGACTGAAAAAAAAAAGATTGTTTGTTTGATTTTCAAAGGTAAACAGCGCTCTCATGCCTAAAAATTGGCTGTCCATTTTACTCTGATGCTGAGGCATTTCTTAGGGTTGATGAATTTTGCAGAGATGGAGACCTAGGATAGGGTTAAGGTTAGGGTCACGCAGTTGCAGAGGAAGTGAAGATATAGATGATGGCCTTTGGAGATCAAATCCAGAATTTCCAGGACAAAACCCCTCAGTTTCCATTGGCCTCCCTTCATTACATTGCATATTACATGTTTACGACATCTGGTAATAATATATTAACTTATGGGTTTGCCTCTGACCTCAAATCTCCTTGACTTTCAGCCCCATCTGAAGTGGCATTTTCTTACGACGTGGGAAACGGTCCCTTTGAAGTTCGAGTGGAGACACACTCTCGGTTAAATGACAACCAGTGGCACTATGTGCGAGCTGAAAGGAATGTAAAGGAAGCCTCACTTCAGGTGGATCAGTCGCCGAGCAGGACGCAAAAAGCTCCCACCGATGGACACATTCATCTCCAGCTCAACAGCCAGCTGTTTGTTGGTAGGATATATTTTCTCCTTGTCTAAAATAGGCACAGGTTTACGGTTTAATTGTTCAGAGGAATGACATACGCATAAATGAAGACTGTCAACATTTCCTAGGGTAAATGGGTGCAATCTTTTGAAATTTAACAATAATGTAGATAAAAATGGTAGTAATTCACAATGTGTCCATTTCACTCTAACATATCCTCGTAAATTTAAGGTCCCTTAATGTTGATTCAATGTACGTTTTATACTTACACATGATAATCACATCGCATTCATTGAATCATTTCAATGACAATACTCTAGTCAAAGATATTTGTCTTTCAATGGAAATTCTACAATCTGCTTAATAAAAAGATTGCAATCTGCTCTTAATCTGTGGGGCTTAATCTATGGTCAATTCCATTATATTTAAAAAATCTTCAGTGCCCTCCATAGTTATTCATATCATTAGGATTCCACCAAAAGAAACTGATTTTGGAATATTTTATTTTTCACCCCAGCAATCAGTACCTTTTGCTTTGATCACACTGAGAAAACCCTTCCATTCATGGATAATTTATCCAGCTCCACCTGATTTCCAGACCTGGTTCCTTGAGTTCGAACTACAAATGTTCAATCGGGTTAAGGTGTGGTGACTGTGATGGCAAATCAATAACATTGAATTTGTTTTCACTTAACTTTCTTTATATATATTGATGCATGCATCGACATCATGCCGGAGTGTCGATTTTCGACCAGGGTTTAGCCTCTGAGCCGATTAAACATTTTGGTCAAAAATCTTGCTCTAGTTGTTTCCTCAGTTCCAACAAGGGCACCACCACCAGTAATAACAGATGCAAAACATCCCCAATGCTAAACAATAATATTTCACAGTCGACATGTTGTTTCAGCTAGCGTCCACCTCCTATGCACCAAAAAAAATACGTGAGCATGTTCATAAAATTAAACTTTGCTGAGATGCAATTAGGCAAATCCATACCGCTTTCTCCATATTCACGCTGACGTAAAACGACAGTTGTATTCGGTTGAAGTCTTGGAAAACTCCAA
>JAOYSI010074034.1:0-31176 GCA_025775065.1 Hiodon alosoides | reverse complement strand
AATCCATACCGCTTTCTCCATATTCACGCTGACGTAAAACGACAGTTGTATTCGGTTGAAGTCTTGGAAAACTCCAACTTGGAAAACTTCTAGTTTTGGATTTGTGGTTACCTGCCAAGCCATTTTTCTTGAAGCACTTGGTGGCAATATTCTCTTCTGTCCACTTCCTGGAAAGTTATCAACTGTTCCTGTGGCCTTAAGGTTCTTTTTGATGGATAGTGAAAAGATACCGCTTCTTCTTCTTTTTTTATATCCATCGCTTGTGAAGATCAATGATTATTTGTCTTCACTTTTCTGAAAAATGGGGGATATTTCTTAAGGAATTTCCTTCTACTTTGTTATCACCTTTTATATCTGATGGAAACAGGGAACCCCAAAAAAAAAGTCCCAGAAGGTTTATATGAATCTTCAGAACATTTCCAGACAACTTCAGAAAAAATTGATACAGGAATCGATGTGTTTAGCTCTGGATTATTTATTTGCTTTTATCGCCAAAGAAATGTGCCACAACTTAATAAAACGCTGCAGGAAGTTCCTTCTCATTGTGATAAAAGCAAAAGGTGCGTGCACACAAAAAAAAAGGATTGCAAGGTTGTGAAAAACATTGATTACTGTGTTTTGTAAATACCACACTATCCTGTAGGAAACAAGTTATTCGAGGAGAAATATTCCCCAATCAGTTTTCATTCCGTCAAATCATGTTTTTGATTACATATACCATGGATAACAATAACCATGGAGGGAACGGTGTGTCTATTATTTATTGATTTTCTGTGGTTCATTTGAAATTCCACAGCATGACAACACATACAAAAAGCCTTACACGTTTAGTTTATAACATAGATCTGTAAATCCAATGCCTGGATCCCCATTTGTTGAATCCATGTTTATATTTTAAGTTTAAGGTATATGACAAAAATCAACCATAAAACATAATCTATATTACAGCATTTAATTTAAAATTTTAAAAAAAAGCAAATACTGGGGAGATTACCTGAAGTCAAAGCCGTAAGTGAACAAATATAGGAAAGAACTGGGCAGGTAAGACAAATATATTAATTTGATGGAGCCAGGCAATAGGTGATAAAAGAAATATTGATTGGACAGTTTTAGTGAGTGATTCTAAGCAATAACTGCAAAAGAGTGCTCACAGTCCGAAAAACAATTTAGATTGCCTCTGCTAGTCATCCAAATGCTGTGATATTTTACAGATGGCATGCAATATATAAAATCAAGACATCAGATCCCTTTTGAAAACACAAATACAGCCTTAAGTGGGTATTTACTAATATACAAGTCAGTCACTACCGGATTTCCATTTTTTTGGTGACTGTGTTAATTTTATTGTTAAAGAATTGTTTCATATATATATAACCTACCAGATTTCAGGTTAAATCTCCCTTTTGAATACCTGTTTCTTCAGATGATAGTGATGACAAATCCTAAAAACAAAAACCTTTTGCAAGACAGTGATCTGATATATCCATCCCTCATAAATATATCTCACCAGAGTATTAATTTTCCTTCATGAGTAACATTAACACGTATCTTGTAAACCATCAATAGCACAAATATCTGATATTTAAGTAAGTGTTTCTGTTGAAACTTGATAGCCACCAAATTTAAAAGGAAATTTGTAAATGGATAGAACCCGGGTATTCAAATTCCTGGAGCAGTTTTGTTTGAAATGGATGGCATTAATATTTATGATAAATCATAAATCAGTCATAAGTCAGTTGATTTTTAGCATATTTGCAACAGCTAAGAAGCTGTTAAGAAGTAATTACCAGATCACATCAATATTGGATTTGTTTTGTTTTACTTATGCTGGATTCTCCAATCTCACTGTAGCTACAATGACCATGTCTTTCATGTTTTCTTGGTACATTATTTCTTTAAGATTGTTGTAAACCAATTTAAGAAGAATATTTCTGTATCCTAAGATTTGTATTTACACTAATAAATAGAGACATGTTTCTTCAGTAAGTAGTATGCTAAAATGTCTCTCTTCTGGCTGTTGCCACTTATTTACTAGTATGCTCTGTATTTGGAATGGTTTATAAGGAAAATAATTTGGCATGGTACTGCATAACGTGTAGCAATTATTAAACCATGAGATTCTTGAGATTTTTTTCAGAATTCACATATTGCACAATTATTTTAAAAGTAATATGTTTAAAACGATATATATATATAATATGAAACGGATGACAGATATACACAACTGACCCCTTTTTATAAATAGAATAGTTCGTGTTAGAATAGGTTAATGTAACGTTTTCCCGTTTGCTTTGTCTTATTATATGAGCTTATGATTATCTTTGTGGGCACTTCAGGTTATTACACCAGGTTATAGACATTTCAGTAAGTTTCAGAATGTACCCTAAAATAACCAGAGCACTGGCAGCTCAGTGATTCCTGGTTTAAAAAGAGAATATGAGAATTCAAGGGAAGATCAGAGTTAGAATATGTGCCAGCTCAGGCCAAAATCGGGGATCTTATGGAAGGAAGGTGTGCATTCATGTCCTCCTACAACGTTTTGTTGTTAATGACGAATGGCCAATGCGGTCTCTGAGTCTTAACTAAGTGGTTTTTTTGAAGTGGGAAAATGGCACTTGATTCACATTTGCAGTGCCCACCATGGAAACGAATAAGAAAAGGGAAAACGCACACGCTCACACTCACGCCCACACATCTTTTTTTGTTTCTGCAGGAGGCACTGCTTCCAGGCAGAAAGGATTTCTTGGGTGTATTCGTTCTTTGCAACTGAATGGCGCGACACTGGATCTTGAGCAACGAGCCAAGATCACCCCTGGAGTCAAGGCAGGTTGCCCAGGGCATTGCAGCAGCTATGGCAGCCTTTGTCAAAACGAAGGCAAATGTGTGGAGGAATACAATGGGTTCTCATGTGACTGCAGTTTATCTGCATTCTCAGGGCCCTTCTGCACCAAAGGTAAGGAAATCTATTTGACATTTAAATATATTGACTAATATGGAAATAAGGGTTTCACTATTGATTAGACTTTTCAAATTCACATAAAACGGTTAAATATGAATTTATCGCCCCATGCATTTACAGTATGAGAACAGTTAATTGTGTTGTACAACTGCAGGTTATATTTATAGAAAGCCATTTGTAAAGAAAACATTTTTTAATTGAGACTTAAAGTTAATGAACAAAAGTGTTGTAGAGGCTTATTCATCGAAGCAGGGAATTCACAGTAAATGGGGAATACAAATTGTGTGCTTACGTTAATTTGTGGTAGCTGTGTGTATTTGCACTCAAAATTGAGAGGCTTACATTTCATTTCCGTTGCTTACTGAATTTCTTATCTGCATTGCCAGTTGAATGTGGGAGTATTATAGTATTCTCTCTCTGTAAGATTCCACTAGCCCAGAAAAGTGTCTACTGAAGTCATATTCACCAGATCATCTAAATGCATGGCTGTTGGTAATGTGAAAATGACATTGATAAAAATTGTGAGTTTTTCATCAACAAAATGAAAACCAAATAATTTCCATGGCACGATCCTAAGTATATCATTATACTATACTGCCCAGATATGCATTGCCTTGCATAAGTATTCAGACCCCTGGCCAATTACAAATGGTACATAAATTTATTTTTTCTTTATTTTTTAAGCACTGAAGCTCAAAACTAATTATTTTGTGACATTGATTTTATATCGTTTGATAATTGTAAGACAAATATTAAAGAATAATATATTGCTTGTAACCGTATTCAACCCCCACACATTAATATTTGGCAGAGCCACCTTAAAGCATAGACAGCTTTAAGTCTTTTGGGGTAAGTATGTGCCACGTTTGCACAGTGTGCGAGTGACTTTGGCCCATTCTTCTTGGCAGAGATATTTGTATAATCTTCTGAATTTAAGTGAAGTACTAACGCACACCAACCTTGACAATCAAGCTTAGTAGGTTTTTCATAAAAGCATGTGGCCATATTGTGATAGATGTTAATCGGTGCGTTTAAATTATGTTTAAATCCAGGTCATTTTGGAGGGCCATCAGTGATTTGTAATTCAAATATTTTGACAAAGTAGTTATAAAACAACTGTGAATATTCAGGTCTGACTTTGTCTTTGTTGCCAACATATGTGCCACATTATCAGACGTCTCCTCTAACACTTGTTAATTGCATATGGAATCAGTTGACGCATGACAAAACGTTTCCTTTTTTTTTTTAAATGTGCATTTCAGATGTTTCTGCGTACTTTAAACCTGGGACATCTGTGACCTATACCTTCAAGGAACCGTATGATTTGAATAAAAACGCGAGCGCTCAGTCATCGGCCATATATTCGGATTTTACTCTCCGAGGCGAGAGCGTTGCGCTGAGCTTCCGCACAACTCAGGCACCGGCATTGCTTCTGTACGTTAGCTCCTACTACGGGGAATACCTGGCGGTTTTCCTCAACAGGAACGGTGAGTTGATCCGTTATGTCTAAAATGCCTTGCATTGTCTTTGACTGTTGCTCAAGAACATTAATTTGGGTTTGGTAATTTGGGACGAAAAATCTCCAGGGCACACTCTGCGTCGTCGGATGCTACGCCGCTTAAATCGATAATGTATTAATGAGCTTTTTGTATAAATATATCAGTTGTTTTCACGCTGCCAAATTACCTGCATGTGGCATGCTCCATATTATACATTCACAGGCAGCAGAAGCAAATGTGCTAGTTAACAGACCTCATGAGAGTTTAGAGATGGTAGAGGATAATGGGCCCCATGCTTCATGCTTCCTTGGGCAAAATGTGGAGTAATCAGTAACTTTACACGCCGTGCACACTCGGTTTCAGGAGTGATTGACGCGCGTTGAGGAGTCAGGGAAATCTCTGTGTTTATTTTTAATTTGCTAAGCTGAAAAGAGCGACGCACCCCTCCTGATGGAAACACCAGCCTGCAGGCATCCGGGCAGGCCAACGGTGAAGTCCGCTTAGCGATGAGCCCACGGAAGCCCCATCAGTCCCATCCCACCCTAGCCCAGGCAGCGTTCTGCCAGTTGTGCTGCTGCACACTCATGACCAAAATGACATGACCTGGGTTCAAACTTTCCAAATCCAGATCGTAGAAAGTCTCTTTATAGGATCCCTTTTACGGGTTCTTCTGTAAACAGTATACAAACATGGTTGGATTTCAGTCTCCAGCCCGTTCTCAGTTGACTATGCTCTCCTGACTCCACCCCCTATCAGCACCCCTGCTACAGAGAATGATAGACTATAGATATCATTTTTAACCTTCCTATTTAAATTTTCCTTTATAAAATGATGAGGTATGTTGTGATATTCTCATGCACATTTTAGTAGATATGTCTCTAATCATTTTAAAATCTTTAAAAAAAAACTGTTACCGTTTGCGATGCATCATTTGTTGTGTTAAAACATGCCGTACCTTAAATCAACAGATTAACTTTCAGAAATGTTTTTTCATTGTTGGGACAAATTTAGACTTGTCCAGCAGAGTGCATTGACTGGCTCTTTACATATTTGAAGGTAACCTGGACATTAAGTACAAACTACAGAATAACAAGGACGCAGAAGTATTCAGGATGAATATGAGAAACGCTGCAAATGGGCAACTCCATAAAGTGCTCATCAAAAGGCAAGCCGAGGCCCTCAGTGTTCAGGTAATGTGTAACGTTCCTGCGTCTTTCTCTTATCGTTTCCATCCGAGGCTCACGTTTAAATTTGTCCCAGCCAACATCTCAATTGATAACTTTTAGCGTGATGACAGAGAGCATAACTTGTTAGCCCGGGGCTGTGTCACAGGAGGCTGTGTGCAAAATAACCATGCCAGTAAGGCAAAGCTTTTGTGATAACCGCGTCTAGTTGGACATGCTGGTCGAACTAGAAAATCTGCCCAGACTTTGGCACTTCTTTCCATAATTGAATGGCACAGGTTCAACAGACGAGCAATGATGTGTTTAAAGTGCTTTGAAGAGCAGGTTTAATTAAAAACCGCTGCATGGAAGAATACACACTGGATTATACGAAACATGGGCACGTCAAGCTCTTTCTATTCTCCGCTGGTAACTGTATTTACCTGACTTTTCCATTTTCTAGGTTGACCAGAATATCAGAGAAGAATTCAATCTGACTTCTGATTTAGAATTTAACGCAATCAAGTCTGTTGTTATTGGGAAGGTTTATGGTGAGTAAAAATGGCATTCAATTGATAAAACACTCAGATCAAACGAAAAGTTAAAAAAAAAATGTAAGGGTTTCTTTTCTAAGCACTCACTTCTTAAATTAATTTCATCCAGAATACAAATAATGTTGCTGAGCTCATGACAAAATGTGGGACTGTGTTGTATGGCTGAATTGAATGTCATCCATTGTGTGGTTTTTCCTGTTGCAAACGATAATGAAATGACTGGTCACGAGCATAACTGAATGTGTATATACATTTACGTTAAAATATGAAAATATTGCACCGATGTTGATATTGAGAAATGGTAATATAGTAATATTAATATAGTAAGTCATAATACTGTGATCTTGTGTAATACTAAAGGATCTGATTACAGGACACAATGTGCAGCCAATCATAGGAATTTTTAAACTATGAATTTTCTAAATTATGTTTTAGCAACACACTGCTCCATTGAAACACTCAAAATTCATAATACTAATTATTACCATATTAAAAACATTCTTCAAACTTATGTATTTAAAATAAATACATACAAATTACATTTATGAATCATAGCTCATAAAATCCTGGACTACAGGTGAAATCCGTTTGGCCTCTCTGAGATTTAAAGGTTGCAGCGGCTCCTTTCACTTGCCTTGCACTTAATGGTATCTTAGCTGACAAAGCCTGTTTCGACTACAAAGTGAATCCTGTCAACTGAGCACATTGACAACATGTCATAAAAGGCTCAAAGTGACAGTCAGAAAGTGAATTTAGCGTCGTTCCTCTCTAAACCATTAGAAGCATTGATCAAAGTTTATTGGTCTGCTTAGAATTCTAAAGCATTTTTTCTATTGCCGTGATAAATTATTTCATACTATTATTCACTGATTCAGTAGTATGCCATTAGACAAGTGCAATAGTCAAAACATGTGTACAACTGTAGTTCCTCTAAATTTTACATTTCCATTGCACGTTTTACCATGATAAAGATAATCATGTCTGACTTTTTCACATACAAGGGAGAAATGTAAATAACTTTGCATATTATATTTTATTTGTATAGTTTTGCATCTAACAAAATACATTTTTTAACCTGTTTTAGAAAATTGAGATAAGATGAAAAAGGACATCTGGGATATAACCTTTAAACCAGCTAATATCATTTGCAGTGCAATGCTCAAACCATAATGCCATGCACTGCCTGATTATAGTTTTCCATGAGATCTGCAGAAAATTTAGGTCAGCATTTATACTTTTGCCAGACGCCTTAAAAGTATTCTTGTTTTTCTGTAGCATTCCTTTCAGTTTTGTTTGTGCGTATATGTTAATTGATTGTACCAATATATTTATATTGAAGATAATTTTGGCAGGATGGTCTCCAATTTTGCACAGATCTCTGCGATGCCATTATGAACAGATGAGAAGACTCACATTTTTGTTGCATCAGCCATTCCTATCAGATTCAGTTACTGTTTAATCTCATGTACTGACACCATGAGAAATCTAGTCACTCGGTTTTCCTCAAATGTATTTATTTCTGTTATCACTCTTAGCTAGCGAATTTACCTAGCCAAACTGAGATGGGAAGTTTAACCATGAACTGAAAATGGACCAAATTTAATCAAAACTTTTCAAAACTACATAAAGCAGCTTACATAAATGAATATGTCATAAACAACAGAACTACCCAATAGCCTACCCAGTCAATGACCTCACCGCACATTACTCCTCCAAACAAATTAAAGAATATGATCTTGTAGGGAGATGAGATGAGTGGTGGTTATAAGAAGGATCGTTGTGTCCAAATATTACCATATAACTCTCTGACACGGTTTTCCCTCAGTGTATTAGGTAGAAATAGAATGTCAATGTGTGGAAGATAACTACCCAAAATAGCTTTTTATGTTTCCCACTATGGTGCTAAGGATTATTTAAAGTGCAAAAGGTATGTTCAAAACTGTGAAACCCAGGTGCAGTTCTGAAACTTATGTGTTGGCTGTAATAGTTTTCTCATTTCAAATGTTGATTCCTTAAGTCTGAATATTGCCAGCAGCTTCATAAAGAGAAAAAAAGAGAAGCTATTAGAGAAAAAAAAACACACGTATAGCTTTTGGATAAAAATACCAGAAAATCAAGCATGATTGTTTATAGTATGTCACAATGAATTGTTCCAGGCCCGGTTTTAAAACTGCATGTGTTTACAGAGATTGGCAAGCTGGACCCTGAGATATACCGGCTCAACTCACTGGGTTTCACCGGGTGCCTCTCTGGGGTCCAGTTCAACAACATCGCTCCACTAAAGGCCGCCCTAGAGTACCCAAATGCCAGCCCTGTCACGGTTAAGGGAGATCTAGAGGAGTCATTGTGTGGAACATCCTCACCATCCAGTCCATTCTCTATTGAGACTACACACTCACTGTCTGGTAAGAATTCAATATCACAAATGGGAACTAGGTTGAAAACAAGCAGCTACATAACTTGCTACAGATTAGAAGGGACTATGGAATAAAGGTTATGGAGTAAAGGTCCAATTATATTCCTTTCGTTGAAACAGATGCTTTTGTTGCTTGTGTTGTGTTGTTGCTTTCTGAATATTTTCTGTCTTCTTTTCCTGAACTTGAATTTTCTTCTCTTAGATTTCTTAATTAACTTGTTACAGGCCCATGGAATGGCTGTACAGTGTTTTATAATGAAGAGCATATGACCTATCATCTACAATTATAGATTTAATTTACATCAAAAGCACTTTCATTTACTTAATCATTCTATAGCAACACATCTACAGTTTTTTGTGTATTGAGGAGAAAAAAAGTACAATTCCATGTGCCGTATCTGTCAATTGATTCACACTAAGTGATGCTTCTGTCTGTTTCTCTTCTGTTTCTGCTTTAGATCATTCGGGTACAATAGATAACAGTGAGCCGATAGCCAATGCAATCAGGAGTGACTCTGCTCTTATTGGAGGTAAAAGGACTGTAGATTACCCATTGCCTTTATTCAGATAAATAACAAAGAAAGGAATAAACTGATTCAGTCAGAGATATAAGGAACATCTTCAGTTTTTAAAAGTACAGAGCCTTCTGAACATCGCTGTTGTGATCGGATCGCTTTAGCTATGTTCAATTACACCGCTGGTCGGTGTGAGATATTTTTCATTGCTGATGGGGATTTAGAGAGAGTAATTTGCAGATACGTATTATTTGAAGCAAAATAGTATTAGAAATGCAGTACGTCCAGGGCTTATATTCAGCTGGAGCTGTCCGGAATATTTTGCCCTTATGCACAGCAATTGGCTGTGATCTGAAAAACAATGGCTTAAATTCAAAGTATAAAATATGCTGTTTTGCCTCAACATAGTATTCATGTTCTTCATCCCTTTAATTTTTTTTACAGATATGTCATTAAATAAAAATGTTAATGTTACGCTTTTATACACCACTCTTTGGCCATAATAGATTTATTTATGTATTATTAACAAGCTTAACAGTAGCTAGCTTGCTTACCGCTTTTAGCTAATCAGTCCATTGCGGGAAACTTTAGCTAACGTTAACCTTTTCGACCGCAGATTTTTCTTAGTTAATTAGCGGCTGATCGCAGGAGCAAAGTGAGGAAAGGAAAATAAAGTATGAAAAGTTTCCTCTAGCAGATGCTTTAGGGGGGCGCTGACTTTTCTTTTTCTTTTTCTAACGTTTCTCGGGTGGGAATGGGTTTGAAACATTTGGAAATTGTATAAAACACAAGAAATACCAGGATAACATACACAGGGACTCTCCAAATGTCTCAGACTGGGCCGGCTAAACCTCATGGTCCAATGGTTGGTTCAAATTTGGATTACATTGCTGCCAACTGACCGACAGTCCCGGGATTGGCAGAGAGTCAACAAACTTGTGATATGTTAGACTTGTTTTTGTTTTGGTTTTTTGAGGATAAATTTACATTTTAAAACCCAATGTGTAAATCCGTACAGTATCCCGCTAAAAATATGTCATCACAAATGTGATTTTTTTTTAGGTGGACAGTCCAAGACAATGCTGGGGATTTTATTTTATAAACTAGGGGGCGGGTATTCTTACAAGTTCTTATCATTCCTGTTACACAGTATGATCATTTTAGAGGGAATTTATCATATCTTCCAAGGTTTAGTTGAGATTTTAACACTGAAATATGAAAAATAAAAATGTTTTCTAGCCCTTGAAACCAATGTTTTCCATGTCTCAAACTTCCGTGATGGGGCCTTAGCAGGTTTAATAATTGAAGGACTTAGTTTTGCAGTGATATTTATTTAAGGGCTGATTACTGTTCCTACAGTCACTTTAGCCTAGTCAGAGTTCTGAATCATCATGTTCTGATTATGTTTGGATTCAATTTGACAGGGTGATTGGCTTGAAATCACACAGGGACTAGGTCACACTCTCCCTAACAGTATAACTGTTGTTTCCATCTGACACTAACTCAAAGCCTTCCATCAAAATTATATTATACGAATAATTGATCTGTGTTTTAAAGACATCTTTAGCTGTGTGTCGAAGATAAAGTCTTATAGCTATCATACAATAGCATGATGATATTTTTTTTAGTGCACACAGATGTGTTAAAGATTCCTTTTGGTTCAGAGATTGTTAGCTTTTGTCATTTTATCTTAATGCAGGTCTAATAAAGGTTACTGGAGCTAACTCATAACATCTCTGTTTCAGGTGTCATCGCCGTTGTGATATTTATCATTCTTTTTGCACTGGCAATAATGGCAAGGTTCCTATATCGACGAAAGGAGACCTTTCAAAGCAGAGATACCAAGAGACCCAAGCCTGACGACAGCCCGGATTTTACTTTCAACAATGATCCCACCTCCCAAAACATACTCAATGAAAATCAGAAAGAATATTTCATTTGATGAACGCTTTTCATTCTTTAATGTTCAACTTTACAGTGAAATAAACTGGAGGGACACAAATGCCTAGCCACGTCTGAAGATGTTAACGTTGATTGTGGATTTTGCATAAACCCTAAGTTACTCTCAACACTGGCTAATTGAGATTTGAGACATATTCAAATAGTCCACATACTTTGTTTATTGTTATCATTTTGTACATACTACTGATTAATTGTCTAATACATTTAAAATGTGAGGATGCTTTCCTGTAAATACTCTTTAAAAAGTTAATGGCTCGAATTTCCATAATCATATAATGTCTGATATTCCTCTTGCATCAAATTTTTGATTTTATTTTGTGTTTAATTAAAAGGCGAGTATGCATTTATACAAATACTGAAACTTAGTCATGCATATTGTCAGATGAAAATAAATGTTTGAAGTGTTTAGTGAAGTGGATCTTGCTATTACAATATTCCTAGAAGTACATTTCATTCATACGAAGATGGAAGTAAGCTCTATGTAGTCAAGTACACTTCAATTCCCCTTTATCAGCTGATGTGAATGGCGCAGTGGAAAGCCCTTGCATCAAGGTTGACATGACCATACAGCATTAAAATTTCCTGCAAGAAATGTCTATGTTAAAAGACCCACAGGAAGATAAAACCAGCAGACATTTGAATTTATGATGGGCTCACTATTCACACAAGCCTGCATACTGAGAAAGAAATAAAACTAAAATAATCATAGGTTTTACACAACTAAATATCAGCATTGTCAGAAAAAAAGTAATGAATGTATTTTGTTTTGCTAGTTCTAAAACTCAAATGAATAGAGTGTACAGAACAAATTGCATTGCCGGTTTTCTCTGGTCACTTGTATCAAGTGTCATTTGTAATGTGAGTCAAGTGTAGCAGAGGTAAAATATTAGGTGTTAAATTTTGGGTAACAAATTCTTGTAACAAAATGTTGTTTATTCAGCAGGATAGGTCATGTGTTAAGGAGATTCTTCATTAAAAAAAAGATATATATATATATATAGAGTTGTCTGGCTTTTCTTCCAAATTACTGAGTTAACATCCATAAGGCTGGGTCAGAGGACTGAAGACAGAATTATTTTCTTTTCGCCTTGACCTTTTCATGTCAGAATAAAGAAAGTGGTGTGTCAGCTCAAAACATGGCGAAATTGTGATTTGGGAAAGGGTTTTGTCGGGATACCTTACCAGTAAATTTACAGGAAAAACGTTCCACTTCATATCAACTATTAAAGAATCCAATTAAATTCATAGTTTTAATGCATTTAATATTCTAGTTTTACTTTAGGTTTTAATGCCATAGTTTCTCAGATGTGAGGCTGTAATGTCATTTTCAATGGTCCTGCAGCACACTATTCCGTACAATTACGCTGGCTTTTGTAGATATATATATATATATATATATTATCTGGTTCTGGTTGCCTCTTGGGAAATATTGTTTAAGAAATGTGTCGACTCACCCTCTAGAGGAAAGGGTTCTTTAAAAATGTAGAGTTCATGCATAATGTAAAAAAAAGGAGAAATTATTGAAAACATGCAGTAAAAAACCGACTCAATTTACATTACATTCCAGCACACTAGGCATAAATAGAAGTGCAGCTCACATTGACAACCTCTTCTAACACACTTGTTATACTGATTAGACTATGAGCCTCCTAACCCTCACAAAATGATATCCTAGTAGTTCGCTTTAACTTAGTACTTTCTTTTCCATACATGTGCTTGCATGCTGTCAAGCAATGTTATCATGGGAGTCAGGCAAACTGCACTGAATTACTAAAGGGTTTTGAAAACCCACAAATAAAATGTAACAAATCTCAATGAATACAAAATAAATAGATTCTGCTTAGTCATATTTGAACAGTGTGTTATAGTTAACCAATATGCAGAGATTAAAATAAGGGCTTGTAAGTTGTTTATCCGTTCCACTTCAAAAACTGTAGAACATCTGCACATTGAATTAATTTAATTACTTCTCCCACACCTAACTTTGAAGATTAAGTGTGAGATAAAGGCTTTGCTTGGTTCTCCAAAGGAGAATCGCTAATCAGCTCTAAGCTGTGAAAATAGCAAATCTATCTTAGAGCAAAACAGTTTTCCTCCTCTTTATCTGCGCTTTAGCGTTTGAACAAATGTTTTTGCCACAGCGAGTAATGGGTGTCATTAAACCATTTTAATATGTGAAACATCTGCCAACTTTGATTTTGTTACCCACCTCAGTTTTGTCACACATCATATATCCATTTGAAAGAGGCAAACAGCCATGGCATTTACCTTAAAATAAAATGCCACTTTCCTTTGTTAATGACTAATTTTCCATAAAGTATAATACCAGCCTCACTGAGCCAATTTCCTCAAACTTAAACCAGTAGATGTGTGTGCTAGCATCCTCTCTCTGGGCACTTCTCCAGGTTAATGCAGCTGCAAGAAACAAATTTAAGGACTTAAGAGTTAAGCAATGCTGTTGTGGCTTTGAATCAGAAATAAGAATGAGGTAGAGCGAGGGGGAAAGGTTTCATCATGAATTGACATGATCGTTTAATATCTGTTAACATTAGGTCATTTAAATACCTACATGATACTCAACCAAGTCCAATAGGCCCCAAATAAAATGAACAGCTTTGAGGAGGAAAAAAAAGAGACCAAAACCAGTTCAAAATGAGACCAAAACCAGTTCAAAAAGAGCTCCTACGCCAGAATCAGGGTATTCTCCAAAAAAACAGGTCTTTTACAAAAATCCACTAGGACAAGTTACTCCACCAACCTTCATCATTATGAACCACTTACCCCTCAGGGACCAACATCAACAAATTTAACCAAGAGCATTTTATACTATTGCATCATTGCCTACAGATGTACCTCTTAGACAGCTGAGGACATTTGGTAAGTTGCAGTCATGCACTAAAAGGGCAGGACATTGCTTTCCTCCCCCCTGTCGTGCCACAAATAATACTAATAGTTTCGCAAATATTTCTTGGAATATTTGAAAAAACGTATCTAATATCTAATTCTCAATGGTGTCAATTATCTGTTGAACTAACAATCCTCCTCACCAGATTCCACTTCAAATGCCCTTGTTTGGTATTTTCCAGGCCTGAAAGACCTTCAGTCTCTGTCACTCACTATCATGCATCCATGGCTGTAGAGGAGGACGTTTGGTCTGTAGCTGGAACTTTCTGCTGTAATTTGTTCTGTGAGTGTGTCTTACTAGAGCATTGCGTCACTCTGTGATTTTGGTGTGCTATCATCTCACCGTCTGAATCATTCTCCTGATGGCACATCAGTTAGACGGGCCTGTTGTATTTGGAATGAAGTTGTTATCAGAGTGAGGGGAGTTAGCAGGATGTCTTAAAAATAAAAACTGGTGATTGTGACAGCTGTTCCACAGCAGTTGCCCACACAGAGAAACTGTGTTCAGTCTTTACAGGACACAACAAAATCAAACAAATCAAACAATATAACAGGCCTCTCCATGACCCGCCATAGTCACCCATAGTTGGGAGTAAACCTGGTGCAGAGTAGGTATTGTCCTGTCCGTTGAAAAGCACTATGCATTGTTTCAAATAGGCCCAAGCACTCTGCCGACTGTCTGTGCTGTTAGCGTTGGTCAGTAGTCATTCCAAAGGAGAGGCTTTTTTCTGACCCTCACTGTCTCCACCACTTTTACATGCGCCATAAAGAAATATTTTTTTTTCTCCAGTGTAAAATTGTGGACATGAAGGTCCATGGTCGCAATGATTTATATAAGGCTAAATGAGGTTTGATAAGATATTATTCTGGCATTGCATTTTTCATGAGCTGAGTGCTGTTAACTGATATTCTGCAAGTATAGTGGAAGAATGCACTGGGCATGTTTTCAAATGTGAATTGATGATAGAATTAATAATATCCAGAACAATGTTTCAATTTTTTCAAATCTTTTCAGCATTCCAAAGTACACAACAAGTGCACAAACCCACTGTATTAGTCAATGATTTTAGCATCTGCCTCATTGTACTGCCAACACACTTAACATAAACAAAAGACAACAATATGTAACAGGTGTTGTTGTTGATTTATTTAGTTTAAAATTCCTTAATGCTCTCCATTGGTGCAGTCACTCGATATTTGTGAACATTAAATCAGTATGACACAGTCATGTGTGCACGACCTGATTAAAGTGACAGACGTTATCGATATCTGTATGGTCTGGTCCTTGTAAACGTGCTATAAACATGGGTTTACAATGCAGGACAGGCTGTTGAAGATTGATTTGAAATGCCAGAAGCTCGACTGATATCCAAGGGAAGAGAGGGGAATATTTAAAAGGACCCATTTCCATTCAATCTGATTGATTAATGTTAGTTAACACTTTAAGGGCCTAGAATAATTAATAACTTAAATATTTTTTTACTACCATTTTGAAAAAGGTCCACACAGTAGCATAGTAATGGGAATAAACAGTTTTACCCGCAGGCTGATTTCCTATTACATTAATTTCAGCAGACGTTATTGCGAAAAAAAATCTAGACCAAATTCAACATCTTAGTCATAAAAACCCTGACTTTATAATGTGTAGCATTTTATCTGTCTAAATCCGGCAATCCAGAAGTAAGCAAACAACCTATTGGCCCAGAGACTGCAGAAAGCTGGCTAAACTGCTAATCCAAATACCCTAAACAATTACACTGGTGAAAAACACCCCATGACGCAACTGATCCTGGATGACTGACATCATCCACCAAATATAAAGAGTAAATCCAGACTATTCTAGATCCTCCAAAATGTTTTGGTGTTTGAAGGAGATATTTAGGGCATTCATAAAAAGTGCTTTTACAGCATGAAGACGTGTTTTTCTTCAAGATGCCCATCTGATAATTTAACCTGTTTTTACAGAGCAAATCATCCATCCATTTCGAAACCACTTAGCCTGGTCAGGGTCGCAGGGGGCACCGGAGCCAATCCCAGCAGGCATAGGGGTGCAAGGCAGGGATACACCCAGCATGGCCAACGAACCTAACCCACAAGTCTTTGGACTGTGGGAGGGAACCGGAGCGCCTGGCAGAAACAGGGCTGGGACTTGAACCCATGACCCCGTGGCACTGTGAGACAGCACCACTTACCACCGCGCCACCGTGCCGCCCAATCAGAGCAAATCATATTTTTATGTAAATTTTTACTGAAATAATTATTTTATGGGTACAAAAGCTGAAGAAATCCATTTGAAGAAAAGGATTAGTTATTTATCTTATATTTTTAATTAGACATTCTGGGCTCTAGTTTCATGACGATGCTAACAGTAACAAATTATGGGCGCAAGCGGATTTGCTATTTTAGTCGGTAACGCATTATTTCACACTTCTGTCCAAATTGGCAATTTCACAGTCTACAATCAACTCGATTGCACTGAGTGTGGAGGGGAGACTCCAGGTTGGGTGTGGCATCAAAAACTCCTCAAAAAAGTCCATTGCACTGGACTATTTTTCTGTCAATGGTTGAGGCTGTGAGGTTGAGGTCTTTGTTCAATAAGACCCCCACACAATGTTGTCGCAGGTGTCAATGACCAATTTGGACAGTGCTGTTGTGAAATTATTATTCAATAAACACTCACAAAATGTATTTATATTATAAAATAGTATTTTGTTTCTCTAATTCTCACCACACAGTCAATGACAACATCATGGTGTAAGTAAAAAATATCTAAAAGGAGTAAAGAGGAAAAGGAATTTGACAAACGTTGTCAGAAACAAATAAAAACCTAGCAAGGTAAGTCGTAAAATGGAAAAAAGTCAGAGCAGGTATGAACCAAACTTCTAGAATGTAATTCTAATACATCTAACAATTCCCTACAGGGAATTAAGTAATCAAAATTCTTAATGCGCAAAACTGAACACTGTGCAAAACTGAATTACATTTTCAGACGTCACAGCAAACATTTCTGTTCTGTTAAATTGTGAAGCGGTCCCAATGATTATATTAATGGGTGTAATCAGTCTTCTCAATTTGAATATATTAAAATAAGTGCTGATAGATTGCTATGCATATCAATTTTTCTGTATCAAAGAAGACACCTTGGCAAAATTAGATATTAAGTCGAGACATTTAATAATATTTAGTAATATGGGACCTTATATGCAACCATATCCGCAATTTTTTAGTAAATCTTTAATTGGGCTTGTTTAATTTTAAATGCCTAATTTTCATGGTTTCATGGAGTTTCATGCACAGGTTATGTCCACCCCAAAAGAGCACTGAAAAATATCAGTCCTCTTGAAAAATTTGACTTTTTCTCTAATGTGCATTAAAATGCATAGAAATCAGACAGATTTTAACTGGATTCAGTATATTTCAATGCTAAATTCTGTGGTAGTTTGCCCAGTTCCACAAATTAGTATGGTCATTATCATTGGTTACCTATTAGCCTGACAGTAATTCATAGATGCATGAAGGGCATTTTGTTCGATTCCCTGGTATAATATTTTATACAGAGAGAGCATGTTTTGCTTTCAATTAAAATACAAAGCTTGTTTGTAGAGTTTTGCAAGTACACAAATTGAAAAGCATTCAATTGACTTTTTCATGGACTTCCATGATGTCCTGTGTCACCCTAGTGCACTCTTTGGAAAATCCATTATATTAGTGCATCCTCCCATTTTTGCTGATTACTGAGGTAATCTGCATTAGTCCAACCTCATCTGTGCACTAAAATTGTATTTTTTATTTTCATTCTACGTATTGTAGCATCCCAAAGGAACATAAAGAGAAGCAAAACAAAGCCACATCCACACGCCTTTATGGTTTGGTGCTTCCAAAAGAAATATCACTGTGAGCCATCACCACGCTAACAAACAAACAGGAACTTTTCCCGGCAACAAGTTCTCAAAGTCCTTTCACAAAAGAGGACTTTTTTTTTTTTTTTTTTATCCTCAAAACGCTGTCAGCCCCCCCACCCACCTAGTGATGTGCCAACCACAGGAGACCCAAACCTATGTGTGGGTCTTAAATGAGCCCTGACAGCAACAAGAACTAACAAAATTAACATTTGTGTTAAACAGTCTGACGGTATAAATAGCCCCATTGCTTGAAAAAAAATGAACAAAGGAGAAAGACATCAATCAAAAGCTAATACTCGTAAATGAGAAACAGGGGAAGCCATTTTTGCTACCTTGTTAGCCAACAAGGTATATTAATACTCAGATATTGTTTGATTTTGAACTCTCACATGGTCTTAGTGTTGTCAAAGTTCCACTGTCAAAGGTAAAAAATATATCCATGTATTTGTCCAGAATACATTTGCATTTGTTACACATATCTGTATGGAGTAAACAGCTGTTATTTTTACTTTAGTGTTGGCAGAAATCTTTTTCTGGTGATCAGTGAAAAATGTGTTTGGGGAAGAACCCTTAGTTTATGAGTGGGTATATTATATACTCCCATATATAAGTATCAAGCCAGTATCAGGAGTGCTGATTTTGATTTATAAATCAAAAATGTAATTCAACTTTCAGAGCTGAAGCTCTGAATATTTATAGATGTGTTCAGTGTAGAGTGTAGTGCAGAGTTTGAGAGAGAAACGTGTTTAATCAAAGCGTAGATAAGAGAGAGTGTTTTACTTAAGTCGGTGTCTAACTGAAGATGCTGAATAGCTTTTTGATGCCTGTCTGAAGTATATGGAACCACAAATCTAAAAGAAACAAAGAAGAACATAAATGGCTAAAGTTGGCTGAATGCATTTATCCGGTGGAGGAAACTCGGTAAAGAGCTGGATGAGGATTTTGGTAGAAGAAAACGTGAAAGCTGAACATGGCATTTGTTAAGTCCTATGGATAAATACTTCCAAGACTCCAGTAAATGCAGAGGACCATAAATAAGATACGGTACTTAAAGAGTACTTGAACAACTTTATTTTCCAATGCGAAAATTTATTTCCAAATTTTACTCTTTCCAATGAGTAAAAGCCACTATGCATTTTCAAGGATTTTCCGAAGGTTTTTTTTTTTCTTCTCTTCAGAGTAGAGTCCCCCAAACGTATATGAATGAAATACCTGGAATATATTCTTAGCACGACTGGAATTAATGCAAAACTGCAACATAAACTGTTAGTCGAGATCCTGAACGAGATGACAGCCATTCAAATCTATTTGGATGTATGGCTCCTCTGCTCAGGAGTAAGAGAGAGAGAGATTTGCTCATGCCATGACAAGACCGTTTGTTATGGGGGTAATCCTGTTTAAGGTCACAGGAATTCTGGAGGGTTAGCAAATGTGTAAGGATGAGTGGGAGTATCCACTGACGGCCTGAGGTACCAGTAACTTTGGCACACATTTGCTTTCTGGACATGCTTTTTAAAATGAAATTTCCAAAATTATCTATCGCATACACAGAAAGCATATTGAACACCCAACCCAAAGCTCGGAATACACAGACAAGCACCCCTGCTACAACCAATGCTGACTAAAAAATTGAATTCCTGTGCAGCACAAACACTTGGCAAATCAAACTACATCAAACTGACTTGTTCAGAACATGGAATCATTTTCACTTTTAGAATGCTTAATTCTGCTTTTTTAAATAGTTTGTTTGAGTTATGTAACATGCTACAAAGTTCCACATGCTCCACTGGGTGACGACAATGAAAGCTCAACTAGGAAACTTTTGCATAAACGTTTGATCTGTTTCCACCGGAGAAGGTATTATGGCACTGACCTTGCCTTTTGAGTGATGATCTGATGGTTGACTTATACTTGCCCATTTAAAAAAAACAAAAAAATTAAAGAGTGACACAACATGCACGAGGAACAAGGCTCACCAACTGGAGACCATGCACCAAACAATCCAGCGTTTCTTGTGTGGGTCAAATACGTATGTCTTTGGGCTGTCTCACAGAGGTTTAGAACTGCACCCCTGAAAGACAAGCCATTGAAAACAGCCATTTCCGGGCCTTCTAGGTGTAAAATTTTTGAGATCAAACCTTTATCTGTTCCAAAACCAGACAACAAAGTCCCTCCTGATACTCAGTCCACATTCAGTGGTGTACAAACCCAGCACAAGTGGCTTGTGGAAGGAAAGGAAGAAATCCAGCTGCTCAGCAGACACAGGAGTCCCTTGAAGGGATGGCCTGAGGGTCAGACAAATGCACTGCAGAAATGCCAAGAACCATGAACCCTTCTCCCTGGTGCGTCAATGGTACAGAGAGGCAGCAGTGCAGTAGGAAGTGCAATCATGCAGTCGGAGGCATCACTCTTGCCCTGGATGCTCTCCACAGCTGGGTTGGAACATCATGATGCCATGTCTATTGTTGATCCAATATGAAAAAGTCTACGTCTCTGCGTTATGAAGGACATACAAAGGGGAATAGGGACAGGGAAGCTGCAGATCTCACCAGAACACCCATTCCATCATGAGTCACGGCAAAACCATTCAAGACACCCTGTAAGAACAACTGGGGGAGATAGTGTATGAAATGTGAACGGATCTTGGTGTCAAGGGGAGCTAAATGGTTTATAAGACGGCAAAGTGCAGACAATAACCAGTCAACTACAGAATGCTCCTTTATTATAGCTCATCTAAGATGGCAATGTGTTGCTCTCCTTGCAGGGAAATTGTGCAGGGCATCAGATAATGATCAAACATTACTAGAGTTATTCAGAGTAAATGTGTATGCCGAGAGGGCACGCATAGCTTGGCGGTGTTTCAATGAATACATTTCACTGAGCAATTTGAAACTTTCAGAAAACTTTCAGAAGGCAAATACTACTAACGGCTCCATCACCAGCACAAGTTGACTTCCAGCTCTTTGGGATGCAAGGCGCAGTTACTCACAGCCATGCAGGGCATTGCTGAAAATGGACCAAGGAAAATGAAAGGACAAAAGGATTCAAAGTCAAGTAGAAAGTTAAGCAGTACACAAACTTTTGATTGTAAAGATCAATCAATCAATTTTATTTTTATAAAGCGCTTTTCACATGTTGCCATGTCACAAAGACGCTTTACATACAGAAAGATACAGTATGTCCCAGGCCTGACCCCTCAAAAGCATGCCAGTGGCAACAGTGGCAAGGAAAAACTCCCTAGGCTTGCAGGAAGAAACCTTGAGAGGAACCCGGCTTAGTGGGGGAGCCCATCCTCTGCTGGCCGGCACTGGGAGTTGAATAAAACAATTCTAGTAATTAGATACTAATACGATCCTAATAATTATTATTAGCATAATATATTCCTCAATCTAGTGCAGTTAATCTAATTTAACACTGTACCCAGTTACTTGTTCATTTTACCACATTTAGTTATACAGCTGGATACTTAATGACGAAATTCAAGTTCTACCAGATGGTACAACAGCAGAGTCCCACCTGGGATTTAAACCTCCAGTCAAATGTAGTCTTTAACCACTAGATGATCATTGGTGAAGGCACAGTATAATAATAGAGAAATTACTCTGCCAGAATTAATTAAATTTTAAAATGAATATCAACCCAATCACCGATCAGAATACCTTTAAAAAATCAAATTGAAATTAAACTAACGAGGTGAAAGACCTTTTAATTATAATCGTGCGATATCCATGTGCTGATGAGCTGAAGCTTTTATTCTGTTATTTCAAAATTCCAAAGCCTCAAGGACAATGAGGTGACATAATGGACCAGGAATGTGTTCTTAAACTGACACTAAGAAACAGTATGAGAAAAACTAGTTTAATTATACATTAACTCTTCTCTATGCTAATCAGATACATATTTTTTATGGGCTCAATTAAGATTGAAATCCCAACAATACATATCTTTATGTCATATCACAAAATAGGCATAATTCTACTGGGACAATTTTTCGTTATTCATAGTGTGAGGTTGAGATTTTCTTTGATCTGTCTTTTGATCAGTTCCTTTTTGAAAGAAAGGAAGTTCCAATCTTTTCTGGAACGACTCCTTTCTTTTGAGATTGCCGTGTCTTGAATAATCAAAAAAAGTCACATAAGGAATTTTAACATGACTGACATTGACTGTGTCTTGTTTGAAATAGTATCGTGTATTTTCTGTGGTTAACCAGAACATAATGGTGTTTTGGTTTGGAGGCAACTGCTCCTGTGTACAGTGTTTTTGACACTTTCAATGGGAGTACCTAACCCACCCCGGGTGGCCTGAAGGAATCTGAAGGCGAGCGTTCAGAAACTACTTGATATTAAAAACTCTTTTTAAATAATGATGGTGATTGTTGTTTGATGAGGCTGCTTAGGTTTGCAGTACCTCACCCTTTTTCTGTCTGTGCATAAACTTCGCTTGATGTTTCCATCATGTCAGACCCATTTCCAGCACACCTTTTTTGTTTCGAAAACATCAAAAACACCAACAGGCTTTAGACAACACAGGGCATCACAGACCAAAGCCCCAGCGCCACAGCTATGGAATAATCTGAGCATCCTGGAGACTCTAAAGGATCTTCAATGCTGAAAGAACTAACCCTCATTAGGTATACACGCTATTACTTTTCCGATGTATTCAGAATCAATTGATCATCTTAATCAGGTGGATATCAGAGCACGCACGAAATCGCTATTTTTGTTTTGACAACATGATCTCCAGCTTTCCAATTTGCCCGACAGAGAAGGGCTGTTGAGGGCCTTGTCTATAAGTGAGCACTTCAATGATGAGTTTTAGTTTAGATTTGAGTCTGCTTTGATACGGAAAATAACATACCAATATTTTTAAAGGTAAGAAAAAACTCTAATTATACACTTTGGTTCTAACATGATAAGGCTAAATATAACAGTGTAGGTAGGTACACTTCTGCCTCGGTGAGAAAATAGAACTATTTCAATCAGACCAAGAAATCGTCACATTTATAATTCTCTTTTCTGTGTGAGATGAGCATTTTTCTTAGAATGAAATGCCAAATATACTATATGAATTGATGTCCAAAAATTCTTACACCAAATGAGCTCCAAGTTTATTAATGCTGAAGACAAGAGGTGTTCAGTTGTAACGTTCTTTTTCGGTATTGAGAGAGACAAAAATTTATCCCACAATGAGTTTTGATTAGTTAAATACATATACTTTTGCTAATTGTTTGTGTATACGTGACCAGAATAGACTCACTCAGTGGCCCATCTGAAAGTTCCTGTATAGTATAATCAACTTAGATTGGACCTGTAGCAAAATATGAAGGATTTGAAAAGCCTACTAGAACACCTTACAAATATCACGTCTTAAAATATTTTTTGGAATAGAAAAAAATCTTCCATCATAGAACTCACTGTCATAAATCACGCTTGCAACTTGCTTGAGGCTGTTTGACATTTACTAAAAACACTGAACGCTGCTCACCGTGACCATAATTTTGATCAACTAAGGCTATTCAATCAAACTGGATATATGGTTGAATATATTTAAAGTGGCCCAGTTTTACAAAGGCATGGCTTATTTTATGATAACTTTGAAAGGAAATTTGAGCTTTTCAAAGCTTACATTCCTTCAGTCCTTCAGAGCAAATTTTGAATCCGACCTAAAAACACTGAGAATAGAACACCCAAGGAGAGACCATTAATGTTCATAGCCATTGCTTTGCAATTCATTTTTATTGAATACATTTCCTTGAGTGGCTTTTTATTGTTTGATAGAGAGTACAGTGGGGGTGTCGATGGTATTGACGCAGGTTCCCCCCGGGAGTCTGCCATATTTTTTGTATTATAAACTGTAATTGTAACACATCTGAATAGGGTTCTCTTTGTACAATTAACAAAACATACACTCATATTTTGATGAAGCATAATCACGTATTCTGAGAGAAAATTATAGGAAAATCCACTATGGATTCCCCCCTCTAAGTCAATTAGCATTTAAGATTTATTTGCACCGACTTCTGCAGCAATTACAGCACTGAGTACTTAGTGGTATGTTCTTACCAGCTGTTCGCATGATCCAGGTTTAATATTTTCTTACTTTTACTTGCAAAACTGCTTACAAAAACTGCTGTTACTTGGAGATCTGCAGTGTACAACGATCTTTACCTTCTACCATAGATTTTCTAAGTCATTTGTTTTCAATTTAGTTGCTTAGCAGGTGCTTTTATCCAAAGAATCTTACAAAACTACACTGCTTCAATTATAACATTCATCCACATATACAGCTGGATATTTACTGCAGCAAATCAGGTTACCTTGCTCATTGATACATCAGCTGGGATTGGACTTGACCCGGCCACCGTTTGGTTACAAGCCTATCACCTTGACCACAGAACTGGCACTTGGGTTTAAGGCCCTCCAAGGTCATTTTGACTTTGTGTTTGTCCTATTGAAACACAAATTGCCATCCTTGCTCTGCTCAATGATCTTCCTATATTTTGCTCCATCCATTCCACCAGTGCCTACAAATGAAAGCAACCCCAACACACTGTGCTGTCAAATCCATGCCTCAAAGTGGGGAGTGGGGATGGTGTTATCTGAGTGATGAGCCAGACATCCTTTAACAGACATAGCTCTTTGCCACGTTGTCTGAGTGTCTTCTAAATGCTTTCGTGCAAATTCAAGATGGGACTTTGTATAGGTTATTTTCTTTTTAAACAACTGGCTTCCTCCTCGAAATCTTTATCAGAGCTCTGCTCCGGACAGCCCTACTTCCTATACTAGAAGACAACAGGTCTGTTGTCACATACATTGCCACACCATAGGAGTGCCTGGAACAGAAATCAGCCCGGGAGACACACCTACGGCCAGGGAAAGATTTATGAATGAACCAAGTGTGGTTGCCAGTGATTAAGAAAAGCGAGCAGAGCTGTAAGGGAGGAGAGGTTTGGTTAAGGCTGAAAAGTTGGGTTTTTATTGCAATTACATTTTGGACTGAAAGTGGCAATTACTTAATTACTTAGTTTATTATGTTATTTTAACAATATGAAATAATAAATCTTCAATGCACGTTAAGAACTTAGTATGAGACACTAAATGGTGTAAAGTGTGTTTTGCAGGATGCCAAAGGTTTGATTTGGTCCAGGCCTTAGTTATACAATTATCCTTAAATGCAATCTCTAAATTTTTTGGTCCTCTCAGTATTGAAGGTGGATATAAGCTGTGTAAAGTACATGGTATGCAAATACAGTTTTATGCAGTTTTTCCCATATCATATTTTGAGAGCAATCAAGTGCATCAGATTGCCATTAAATATGTACATTGTATTGACCTTGAGCTGTGAGAGACTTATTGAGTCTTAGATAATGAAGCAAAATGAAGTGCCTCCATAAAAATATAATTTTGAGATTTGATTCTGATCCAAAATGCATCACATATTTAAAAACATATTTAATATATATAGAATAATAATAATAATAATAATCACAGGCTTTGCAACTGTTTTTTTGTAAATGTATTAGTAAAAAAAGAAAATATCAAATAGGCTATACATTGCAATCTTTGTGATTTTGTATTCTCTGAGGAAATTGGTTCAAGTAAGCATCTATAGCTGAAATCCCAACCGGTCTAAGACTATTTTTAAAATCATTACCTTGTATTTGCCTCGTCAAGCATGTTTTAATCATTCAAAAGAAGCTGCTGCAAGTCCTGATTAAAATTTTGATTGACATAGTGTACTAGTCTATTGACTATGCACATATTTTCAACAGAAAAATTCTGAGGGAGCAATCTTGCTGAAATCAGATGTGCCTGCAATACAATTCATCGCATTCTCTGTTTGTCTTTATACTATATAATAGTATTTTCTTCGAGCTACTTCACCTTTTGTGGTCAAATCACAGTCATTGAGTGGGGTGGGGACATGTTTTTCCATGCATATCTTAACTGAAAAATTATTTTTAAGAAGGATGTACCCATCAATATATGATTGTCTGCTTCTTGATTACAAGTGAGGAAATGCTGGTCACATACATTTCCCTTCATTTCTCTTTTTTTTTTTTTACTGCAGACTGGGATATTGGTTTGCTGGAAAGATTTCTAATTTGGTGTGGATGAAGACCGTTTAAGAAAACGTATTTTTAGATGAGGTGGGTGGTAGCAATTCAAGAAAAGCATAAAGCTACCTTCAGAAAAAACTTGGTGGCCTGCAAATTTGATTTAATTTCACAGGATGGGGTCACATTTATGATAACAGTACATTGCATCAGGCCATTTGTAGAAGGCTACTAAATAAAACGCAAACTCCAAATACGTAGCAATATATGTCGGGTTTAAATACAAATTAATTTTTTAATAGCAATAATTCTCAGGACCAAACTCCCATATTCCCCTGGTCACAGACAGATGAAAGACGATGACTTACTCGGACGATAGCGGATGTTCAAAAAAAAAACAATTCATCCATACAACACTGAGATTCATGAATAACGCTACAACCAAACAGACTTAACAGAAAATGTCACTGACCATTTGGTGACTATTACTATTTGAATTAATGTTGCTTGTTGTGGAACTTCTGTCGTTGCATACCTGCAGAATAAAAAAAGTGCAGAGTGCTCTGTGGCATTTTTGGCAGGTTTCTGTACAAAAATAAGAGCTTTACAATATTAATATTAAAAAATGTTACAAATGTACAATTGTTTTATCGTGATGCTGAGCCGTCTTGTTAATATTGCCTGGCGTATTTATTTATTGCCTGGCTCACAGAATCATGTTCCCAAACAGTTCCAAATAAATACACGTTTACTCTTTTTGCATCCTTGTTGTGCCATGGGTGCTGGGGTCTGAATTACTGTCAGGACAAACCTGAGATAATTATTACCCGTGGTCAAATGTTAAAGTATAAATTATTGATATAACTACTCTTTGTATATCTGTTTGTATAACATCCTTCTATAAAATGATTTTATTTAGTTAGCCTGTTCTATTGCAATAATATTCATATCTTCACATAGCATATGCCTAACCCATAAGTACTAAAAATGTTCAGCAAACGCGTGCCGTATGTGCATGCTTTTTTAAAATGTCAGATACCTCTTGCATTACATAAACTAAATTGAAAACTTGCATTACATAAAATCCCCTTTTATGGAAAATAAATTAAGTTATTTTGGAACATAGCGGAACATTCAGATTAACAAAAATAAAGTTTCAATCATTTCAAAATGATTAGGGGCGTCACTGGGATTTGAACGCATTTGGGTTTCTGCCCAAGCTTCCTGATTTGGGAAGTTATTACATTCGTAAATCAAGCAATGCCGTACACTGAAAAATATGGGCCGATACTGCCACGTTTTCTGTTTCTCTGAAAAATATGTGGCTAATAACCGTAGGTTATTGCACATACGTCAACAATAGAAAATAAAAGGATCGGAGAGCCTGGAATGATTTGTAATGGTATGTTTTTACACAACTTTGTAATTACCAAACTGAGATACTGCAATTTAATATTCCAGAGAGATGTGAAATCTGAAGTCCTGAACCAAAGTCAACAAAGTTACTGCGTCTCTAAATGACCCATATTTTTAAATAGGGATTTAGGTCTGCTAAAGTATTTTAATTTAAGTCCTGTCTACCTACAGCATACATTTTGATTATGCTTGCTAGATAGTCTAGTGGATAGGCGACAGTAAATCTAATTACCGGTAATGGTTACCAAATTTTGATCTTAATTCTTATAAATTATGTGGATGTACCTGACCGTTAATGTAGAATTAGCCTAGTCTTTCAAGTCATGTATAACTGCACCTACCTTAACTGGCCAGCCAGCAAGCCAGAGTGACATTAGTTAACTTGCGACAACATTATTATAAGATGTCTAAAGTGAACTAGCAGACAGATGGGCCTGTATTCTAAAATAATCACCCTCCTTCTCACGAGTCAAGAGTGTATATTCTGATGAAGGGTAATTAGGGGAAACTAACCACCCCCTGCTTGGATGAAAAGGAATGTTCAGTTATTTTTTGCTCCTTGGGATATATGCGACTAATTCGTTTTTTTTAATCCCTTTGCAGCGTGGTTTCCATGCTGCCTAACAGCCTCACACTCTGTAGAAAAAAGTTAAACGAATTTATAGCCCTGTGTTGTGCAATATTATGAATGTGAAAGTGATCAGTTTTCCATAAAAAAGATTCTGGGCTCTTCCCAAAGATACCACCCTTCAACCGCCACCTCTTTCACCATAATTACCTTTGTTGTTCATCCCGTGTTTCAGTATTTGATACTGTTAGTATTTACTTTATTGCTATTTATTTATTACTAAATCAGTTTTACAAATGTAAAGCCATGTTTAAAAATGAATATATCCACTCTTAGCCCCAAGGCTTTGCCTGAAGCTGCAGACGTCAATAGCAATGCATTTTCTATACACTTTCATTCATTACTGTTGAATTTTAAAGATACATTTATTGTGCAGGAAGAATATCCATTTTATCGAACTGTACATATTGAATAAAGTGCTAATTTACAGTTCCCAAAAAGGTAAAATCACTTATATATGCTTAGAGGCTAAATTTGAGACGACGGGCAACTCCAAAAGCTTCTGACTCTGTCAAAGTTATGCCATGGAAACAAGCGATGTCATTAAAATCTGTAATTCTCGTGTCAAAGGTTACATAATGTTACAAAATCTTCTGCAATGTACAGTTTTAGAAGAGTGGCCTGCAATCTCAGTACAGACCATTCCAATATTCAATATGTCACTCAAACTATGCAACACAGTTAATTTCAAGTTTGAAAGACAAATGTATTATTATATTATACAAGGCCACCAGTTCTACTGAGTCAAGCTAGTTTGAAAATATGTTAAATTCTTCTTGATAGATTATTTTGAAATGATCAGATTACACTGAAAATGAATAACAGTCTCCCAAACAGTAACAGTTGTCTCTTACTTTGCACTCGTTCCCCATTAAATAGTATGCTATACAGTACTTATTTTTAATACTGTATAGTGCATTATTTTGAAAATAAGATAAGGCTCTTTGAATCCTTCACAAAGTTAGGAGTAAAAGGTTATTTTAATATTCATATAATTTTTAATTGACTTTTTTGTGCCGAAATATAAACGCACCTCATCTTCATCTTCAAGTGCTGGTTATCATATGGCTCAAACTATTTTAAATGATACAAAACAATATCGGACATAATAGTTCAAATAAAATTCATTAATTTGGGTTTATCAAAATAAATACAAATAAATGTTGTTGACAAAATTATTTTTTTCCCTAATACAATAAAAAGAGAATAATGTAGAGGCAGGGCAAATATGTATTCTCCAGCCTTAGAAAGCAGTAATGGAAGTGGTTGAAGTGACAGATTCAAGAAATACTGGTGAGTACTGGTACTATTTCACTAATAGATGTCTATAATGACTCTTACTTGAAAATGTCGTCAGAATGGCATGAATTGATTGTCAATTATTAAGCATACAGGAACTGAATGTTTTTTTAAAGCATTTAAAAATGTACAGAAGATTAGAAGAGCAACAGAAAGACGACACGGGAAAACAACTAAAAATATTGAGAGAGAGGCTGCATTGACTTAACAATAAAATGACAGCAGTAAACGTGACATAGCATCTTCAGTACCATCTGAAATCATTTCAAGCAGGAATCGTTTTCATACTTTTTTATAGAATCACACAAAAAAACCACAGAAATTCTACCTGTACCGCTCTGACAGTAAAGTTACCTCCAACAAAAGGAAGGAAGTGTGAAGAAGAAAAATACAAATTTGATGCCGTTTTGCAAGGACATTTTAAACAAGCCCGTGTAATCATTCAGATGCCACAGTTAAAATTATGCATCACATCCAGGCATGGATATGTCATCACTGCTCTTGGAGTGTGTAATCAAGCAGATTACAGCGTGTCATCAGTGTTTGAAGCATGCCCCGTTTCTCTAACATGGTTCATAATGAGCCCTTTGTGGGAAGACTGGCAATTGCCTGTACTATGAGACATCAGTGCTTAAAATACCAAGAGCTGGGTCCATCGAAGCCTGTTAAACGAAATTATGACAGTTTGCCTGAGTACCAAGTGACCTCAGAGACATGAAGACAGCTAAAGATTAACCTGTGCCATAAATTGCATTAGCGTTGTACAATCCATTTAATTAAGCTCCAATGATATGAGTTACTGACCACAATTAAAAAAGTGAAATGTGTGTTTTAATTATGCAAAAATGTAATGTTGCATCCCGGCTCTTTCAAAATGTATGTGAATCACACATATGGTGGCACAAAAGGGCACACAGGTCATGACAGAGAAGGGTGGCGGATGCAGAAAAGCGTGGTGAAAATTTAAAAAGATGTGCAGATGTGTTAAAATAAATAACACTATGGTTAATACTTCTGTATTTTATGTGCAAATGGATAGAATACATATATTGTTTTTATGGGTAATTTCTTTGCTTTATGGAAGCGCATCTCACATCTGAGAGAAAACTGGGAGATTTAGTTCAAATATTCTGCTGATGGATACACTTTTTATTGATCTTATTGTATGTTTAAATAGATTAAGTCTCTGTTAACTTCTGTCCGACTCCTTGTTTCTTTATGTAGCCTATAATGTCTGGGTCCTTCACAGACCTTCCAAAGGAAAAACCATGCAACAAAATGTCCCTCTGTTTAATTGTTTGATATGGGGATGTATAAATAATGATAAAGGGTACTGATGGGGGTTTGATTTTGACCAGTCCTTCATTTAGGTTCAAAACATTATATTTACGAATTACAGTTAGTTGCCTGGCTTCTGTAGTATAAGTTTGCATGTTTTCAGAATACATACAATTTACAATTTAAAAAATGCATAGACACCTCTGTATCAGTGCCTGTAAGTACCCTCATTCCTGTAGTGAATTTCCAGCAATCACTCAACCATGGCTTTCTAAAAGGCACAACTGAATATACCTTTCAGTAAAACATTAAGAAGTGAAATGTGTATCGTACCACCCAAACACTTGGATGAGGTTGCTACTCCAAAATGAGTCACCATGTATGGAGGAAACTGGCCTGGGATTCCTCCATAAAGCCAAGCTGACTTTGAAAGAGCTCCAGAGTTCAATGGCTGAGATAAGAGTAAATCCAATGAGTCAACAATATCAGTCTGGCCTTTTTGGCAGATTGAAGACAGCCATTTCTCAGAAAAAAGAGTATATATGTGTGTGTGTGTGTGTGTGTGTGTGTGTGTGTGTGTGTGTGTATAATGTGTGTGTGTGTGTGCGTGTGTGTGTGTATATGT